>CALYLW010001064.1:122500-376403 GCA_944989445.1 Ampullaceana balthica | reverse complement strand
TATAAATGTAAGGTTGTGAACTGAGAGGATGGCTGGCTATAAATGTAAGGTCGTGAACTGAGAGGATGGCTGGCTATAAATGTAAGGTTGTGAACTGAGAGGATGACTGGCTATAAATGTAAGATTGTGAACTAAGAGGATGGCTGGCTATAAATGTAAGGTTGTGAACTGAGAGGATGGCTGGCTATAAATGTAAGGTCGTGAACTGAGAGGATGGCTGGCTATAAATGTAAGGTTGTGAACTGAGAGGATGACTGGCTATAAATGTAAGGTTGTGAACTGAGAGGATGGCTGGCTATAAATGTAAGGTTGTGAAACTGAGAGGATGGCTGGCTATAAATGTAAGGTTGTGAACTGAGAGGATGGCTGGCTATAAATGTAAGGTCGTGAACTGAGAGGATGGCTGGCTATAATTGTAAGGTTGTGAACTGAGAGGATGACTGGCTATAAATGTAAGGTTGTGAACTGAGAGGATGGCTGGCTATAAATGTAAGGTTGTGAACTGAGAGGATGGCTGGCTATTAATGTAAGGTTGTGAACTGAGAGGATGACTGGCTATAATGTAAGGTTGTGAACTGAGAGGATGGCTGGCTATAAATGTAAGGTCGTGAACTGAGACGATGGCTGGCTATAAATGTAATGTCCTGAACTGAGAGGATGGCTGGCTATAAATGTAATGTCCAGAACTGAGAGGATGGCTGGCTATAAATGTAAGGTTTTGAACTGAGAGGATGGCTGGCTATAAATGTAAGGTCGTGAACTGAGAGGATGGCTGGCTATAAATGTAAGGTCGTGAACTGAGAGAGGATGGCTGGCTATAAATGTAAGGTCGTGAACTGAGAAGATGGCTGACTATAAATGTAAGGTTGTGAACTGAGAGGATGGCTGGTTATAAATGTAAGGTTGTGAACTGAGAGGATGGCTGGCTATAAATGTAAGGTCGTGAACTGAGAGGATGGTTGGCTATAAATGTAAGGTCGTGAACTGAGAGGATGGCTGGCTATAAATGTAAGGTTGTGAACTGAGAGGATGGCTGGCTATAAATGTAAGGTTGTGAACTGAGAGGATGGCTGGCTATAAATGTAAGGTCGTGAACTGAGAGGATGGCTGGCTATAAATGTAAGGTTGTGAACTGAGAGGATGGCTGGCTATAAATGTAACATTGTGAACTGAGAGGATGGCTGGCTATAAATGTAAGGTTGTGAACTGAGAGGATGGCTGGCTATAAATGTAAGGTTGTGAACTGAGAGGATGGCTGGCTATAAATGTAAGGTTGTGAACTGAGAGGATGGCTGGCTATAAATGTAAGGTTGTGAACTGAGAGGATGGCTGGCTATAAATGTAAGGTTGTGAACTGAGAGGATGGCTGGCTATAAATGTAAGGTCGTGAACTGAGAGGATGGCTGGCTATAAATGTAAGGTTGTGAACTGAGAGGATGGCTGGCTATAAATGTAAGGTTGTGAACTGAGAGGATGGCTGGCTATAAATGTAATGTCCTGAACTGAGAGGATGGCTGGCTATAAATGTAAGGTTGTGAACTGAGAGGATGGCTGGCTATAAATGTAAGGTTGTGAACTGAGAGGATGGCTGGCTATAAATGTAAGGTTGTGAACTGAGAGGATGGCTGGCTATAAATGTAAGGTCGTGAACGAACTGAGAGGATGGCTGGCTATAAATGTAATGTCCTGAACTGAGAGGATGGCTGGCTATAAATGTAAGGTCGTGAACTGAGAGGATGACTGGCTATAAATGTAAGGTTGTGAACTGAGAGGATGGCTGGCTATAAATGTAAGGTCGTGAACTGAGAGGATGGCTATAAATGTAAGGTTGTGAACTGAGAGGATTGGTGGCTATAAATGTAAGGTTGTGAACTGAGAGGATGGCTGGCTATAAATGTAAGGTTGTGAACTGAGAGGATGGTGGGGTATAAATGTAAGGTTGTGAACTGAGAGGATGGCTCGCTATAAATGTAATGTCGTGAACTGAGAGGGTGGCTGGCTATAAATGTAAGGTTGTGAACTGAGAGGATGGCTGGCTATAAATGTAAGGTATTGAACTGAGAGGATGGCTGGCTATAAATGTAAGGTTGTGAACTGAGAGGATGGCTGGCTATAAATGTAAGGTTGTGAACTGAGAGGATGGCTGGCTATAAATGTAGGTTGTGAACTGAGAGGATGGCTGGCTATAAATGTAAGGTTGTGAACTGAGAGGATGGCTGGCTATAAATGTAAGGTTGTGAACTGAGAGGATGGCTGGCTATAAATGTAAGGTCGTGAACTGAGAGGATGGCTGGCTATAAATGTAAGGTTGTGAACTGAGAGGATGGCTGGCTATAAATGTAAGGTTGTGAACTGAGAGGATGGCTGGCTATAAATGTAAGGTCGTGAACGAACTGAGAGGATGGCTGGCTATAAATGTAATGTCCTGAACTGAGAGGATGGCTGGCTATAAATGTAAGGTCGTGAACTGAGAGGATGACTGGCTATAAATGTAAGGTTGTGAACTGAGAGGATGGCTGGCTATAAATGTAAGGTCGTGAACTGAGAGGATGGCTATAAATGTAAGGTTGTGAACTGAGAGGATTGGTGGCTATAAATGTAAGGTTGTGAACTGAGAGGATGGCTGGCTATAAATGTAAGGTTGTGAACTGAGAGGATGGTGGGGTATAAATGTAAGGTTGTGAACTGAGAGGATGGCTCGCTATAAATGTAATGTCGTGAACTGAGAGGGTGGCTGGCTATAAATGTAAGGTTGTGAACTGAGAGGATGGCTGGCTATAAATGTAAGGTATTGAACTGAGAGGATGGCTGGCTATAAATGTAAGGTTGTGAACTGAGAGGATGGCTGGCTATAAATGTAAGGTTGTGAACTGAGAGGATGGCTGGCTATAAATGTAGGTTGTGTACTGAGAGGATGGCTGGCTATAAATGTAAGGTTGTGAACTGAGAGGATGGCTGGCTATAAATGTAAGGTTGTGAACTGAGAGGATGGCTGGCTATAAATGTAAGGTCGTGAACTGAGAGGATGACTGGCTATAAATGTAAGGTTGTGAACTGAGAGGATGGCTGGCTATAAATGTAAGGTCGTGAACTGAGAGGATGGCTGGCTATAAATGTAATGTCCTGAACTGAGAGGATGGCTGGCTATAAATGTAATGTCCTGAACTGAGAGGATGGCTGGCTATAAATGTAAGGTTGTGAACTGAGAGGATGGCTGGCTATAAATGTAAGGTTGTGAACTGAGAGGATGACTGGCTATAAATGTAAGGTTGTGAACTGAGAGGATGACTGGCTATAAATGTAAGGTTGTGAACTGAGAGGATGGCTGGCTATAAATGTAACATTGTGAACTGAGAGGATAGCTGGCTGTAAATGTAAGGTTGTGAACTGAGAGGGTGGCTGGCTATAAATGTAAGGTATTGAACTGAGAGGATGGCTGGCTATAAATGTAAGGTTGTGAACTGAGAGGATGGCTGTCTATAAATGTAAGGTTGTGAACTGAGAGGATGGCTGGCTATAAATGTAAGGTCGTGAACTGAGAGGATGGCTGGCTATAAATGTAAGGTTGTGAACTGAGACGATGGCAGGCTATAAATGTAAGGTTGTGAACTGAGAGGATGGCTGGCTATAAATGTAAGGTCGTGAACTGAGAGAGGATGGCTGGCTATAAATGTAAGATATTGAACTGAGAGGATTGCTGGCTATAAATGTAAGGTTGTGAACTGAGAGGATGGCTGGCTATAAATGTAAGGTCGTGAACTGAGAGAGGATGGCTGGCTATAAATGTAAGGTCGTGAACTGAGAGGATGGCTGGCTATAAATGTAAGGTCGTGAACTGAGAGGATGGCTGGCTATAAATGTAATGTCCTGAACTGAGAGGATGGCTGGCTATAAATGTAATGTCCTGAACTGAGAGGATGGCTGGCTATAAATGTAAGGTCGTGAACTGAGAGGATGGCTGGCTATAAATGTAAGGTTGTGAACTGAGAGGATGGCTGGTTATAAATGTAAGGTTGTGAACTGTGAGGATGGCTGGCTATAAATGTAAGGTCGTGAACTGAGAGGATGGCTGGCTATAAATGTAAGGTCGTGAACTGAGAGAGGATGGCTGGCTATAAATGTAAGGTCGTGAACTGAGAGGATGGCTGGCTATAAATGTAATGTCGTGAACTGAGAGAGGATGGCTGGCTATAAATGTAAGGTTGTGAACTGAGAGGATGGCTGGCTATAAATGTAAGGTATAGAACTGAGAGGATGGCTGGCTATAAATGTAACGTTGTGAACTGAGAGGATGGCTGGATATAAATGTAAGGTATTGAACTGAGAGGATGGCTGGCTATAAATGTAACGTTGTGAACTGAGAGGATGGCTAGCTATAAATGTAACGTTGTGAACTGAGAACAAGACCTGGCTATAAATGTAAGGTCGTGAACTGAGAGGATGGCTGGCTATAAATGTAAGGTTGTGAACTGAGAGGATGGCTGGCTATAAATGTAAGGTCGTGAACTGAGAGGATGGCTGGCTATAAATGTAAGGTTGTGAACTGAGAGGATGGCTGGCTATAAATGTAAGGTCGTGAACTGAGAGGATGGCTTGCTATAAATGTAAGGTTGTGTACTGAGAGGATGGCTGGCTATAAATGTAAGGTTGTGAACTGAGAGGATGGCTGGCGATAAATGTAAGGTTGTGAACTGAGAGAGGATGGCTGGCTATAAATGTAAGGTTGTGAACTGAGAGGATGGCTGGCTATAAATGTAAGATATTGAACTGAGAGGATGGCTGGCTATAAATGTAACGTTGTGAACTGAGAGGATGGCTGGCTATAAATGTAAGGTATTGAACTGAGAGGATGGCTGGCTATAAATGTAACGTTGTGAACTGAGAGGATGGCTGGCTATAAATGTAACGTTGTGAACTGAGAGGATGGCTGGCTATAAATGTAAGGTCGTGAACTGAGAGGATGGCTGGCTATAAATGTAAGGTTGTGAACTGAGAGGATAGCTGGCTATAAATGTAAGGTCGTGAACTGAGAGGATGGCTGGCAATAAATGTAAGATTGTGAACTGAGAGGATGGCTGGCTATAAATGTAAGGTTGTGAACTGAGAGGATGGCTGGCTATAAATGTAAGATATTGAACTGAGGGGATGGCTGGCTATAAATGTAAGGTTGTGAACTGAGAGGATGGCTGGCTATAAATGTACGGTCGTGAACTGAGAGGATGGCTGACTATAAATGTAATGTCCTGAACTGAGAGGATGGCTGACTATAAATGTAAGGTTGTGAACTGAGAGGATGGCTGGCTATAAATGTAAGGTTGTGAACTGAGAGGATGGCTGGCTATAAATGTAAGGTCGTGAACTGAGAGGATGGCTATAAATGTAAGGTTGTGAACTGAGAGGAATGGTGGCTATAAATGTAAGGTTGTGAACTGAGAGGATGTCTGGCTATAAATGTAACGTTGTGAACTGAGAGGATGGCTGGCTATAAATGTAAGGTTGTGAACTGAGAGGATGGCTGGCTATAAATGTAATGTCGTGAACTGAGAGGGTGGCTTGCTATAAATGTAAGGTTGTGAACTGAGAGGATGGCTGGCTATAAATGTAAGGTTGTGAACTGAGAGGATGGCTGGCTATAAATGTAAGGTTGTGAACTGAGAGGATGGCTGGCTATAAATGTAAGGTCGTGAACTGAGAGGATGACTGGCTATAAATGTAAGGTTGTGAACTGAGAGGATGGCTGGCTATAAATGTAAGGTCGTGAACTGAGAGGATGGCTGGCTATAAATGTAATGTCCTGAACTGAGAGGATGGCTGGCTATAAATGTAATGTCCTGAACTGAGAGGATGGCTGGCTATAAATGTAAGGTTGTGAACTGAGAGGATGGCTGGCTATAAATGTAAGGTTGTGAACTGAGAGGATGACTGGCTATAAATGTAAGGTTGTGAACTGAGAGGATGGCTGGCTATAAATGTAAGGTTGTGAACTGAGAGGATGGCTGGCTATAAATGTAACGTTGTGAACTGAGAGGATGGCTGGCTGTAAATGTAAGGTTGTGAACTGAGAGGATGGCTGGCTATAAATGTAAGGTATTGAACTGAGAGGATGGCTGGCTATAAATGTAAGGTTGTGAACTGAGAGGATGGCTGGCTATAAATGTAAGGTTGTGAACTGAGAGGATGGCTGGCTATAAATGTAAGGTCGTGAACTGAGAGGATGGCTGGCTATAAATGTAAGGTTGTGAACTGAGAGGATGGCTGGCTATAAATGTAATGTCCTGAACTGAGAGGATGGCTGGCTATAAATGTAAGGTCGTGAACTGAGAGAGGATGGCTGGCTATAAATGTAAGGTCGTGAACTGAGAGGATGGCTGGCTATAAATGTAATGTCGTGAACTGAGAGGATGGCTGACTATAAATGTAAGGTTGTGAACTGAGAGGATGGCTGGCTATAAATGTAAGGTTGTGAACTGAGAGGATGGCTGGCTATAAATGTAAGGTCGTGAACTGAGAGGATGGCTGGCTATAAATGTAAGGTTGTGAACTGAGACGATGGCAGGCTATAAATGTAAGGTTGTGAACTGAGAGGATGGCTGGCTATAAATGTAAGGTCGTGAACTGAGAGAGGATGGCTGGCTATAAATGTAAGATATTGAACTGAGAGGATTGCTGGCTATAAATGTAAGGTTGTGAACTGAGAGGATGGCTGGCTATAAATGTAAGGTCGTGAACTGAGAGAGGATGGCTGGCTATAAATGTAAGGTCGTGAACTGAGAGGATGGCTGGCTATAAATGTAAGGTCGTGAACTGAGAGGATGGCTGGCTATAAATGTAATGTCCTGAACTGAGAGGATGGCTGGCTATAAATGTAATGTCCTGAACTGAGAGGATGGCTGGCTATAAATGTAAGGTCGTGAACTGAGAGGATGGCTGGCTATAAATGTAAGGTTGTGAACTGAGAGGATGGCTGGTTATAAATGTAAGGTTGTGAACTGTGAGGATGGCTGGCTATAAATGTAAGGTTGTGAACTGAGAGGATGGCTGGCTATAAATGTAAGGTCGTGAACTGAGAGAGGATGGCTGGCTATAAATGTAAGGTCGTGAACTGAGAGGATGGCTGGCTATAAATGTAATGTCGTGAACTGAGAGAGGATGGCTGGCTATAAATGTAAGGTTGTGAACTGAGAGGATGGCTGGCTATAAATGTAAGGTATAGAACTGAGAGGATGGCTGGCTATAAATGTAACGTTGTGAACTGAGAGGATGGCTGGATATAAATGTAAGGTATTGAACTGAGAGGATGGCTGGCTATAAATGTAACGTTGTGAACTGAGAGGATGGCTAGCTATAAATGTAACGTTGTGAACTGAGAACAAGACCTGGCTATAAATGTAAGGTCGTGAACTGAGAGGATGGCTGGCTATAAATGTAAGGTTGTGAACTGAGAGGATGGCTGGCTATAAATGTAAGGTCGTGAACTGAGAGGATGGCTGGCTATAAATGTAAGGTTGTGAACTGAGAGGATGGCTGGCTATAAATGTAAGGTCGTGAACTGAGAGGATGGCTTGCTATAAATGTAAGGTTGTGTACTGAGAGGATGGCTGGCTATAAATGTAAGGTTGTGAACTGAGAGGATGGCTGGCGATAAATGTAAGGTTGTGAACTGAGAGAGGATGGCTGGCTATAAATGTAAGGTTGTGAACTGAGAGGATGGCTGGCTATAAATGTAAGATATTGAACTGAGAGGATGGCTGGCTATAAATGTAACGTTGTGAACTGAGAGGATGGCTGGCTATAAATGTAAGGTATTGAACTGAGAGGATGGCTGGCTATAAATGTAACGTTGTGAACTGAGAGGATGGCTGGCTATAAATGTAACGTTGTGAACTGAGAGGATGGCTGGCTATAAATGTAAGGTCGTGAACTGAGAGGATGGCTGGCTATAAATGTAAGGTTGTGAACTGAGAGGATAGCTGGCTATAAATGTAAGGTCGTGAACTGAGAGGATGGCTGGCAATAAATGTAAGATTGTGAACTGAGAGGATGGCTGGCTATAAATGTAAGGTTGTGAACTGAGAGGATGGCTGGCTATAAATGTAAGATATTGAACTGAGGGGATGGCTGGCTATAAATGTAAGGTTGTGAACTGAGAGGATGGCTGGCTATAAATGTACGGTCGTGAACTGAGAGGATGGCTGACTATAAATGTAATGTCCTGAACTGAGAGGATGGCTGACTATAAATGTAAGGTTGTGAACTGAGAGGATGGCTGGCTATAAATGTAAGGTTGTGAACTGAGAGGATGGCTGGCTATAAATGTAAGGTCGTGAACTGAGAGGATGGCTATAAATGTAAGGTTGTGAACTGAGAGGAATGGTGGCTATAAATGTAAGGTTGTGAACTGAGAGGATGTCTGGCTATAAATGTAACGTTGTGAACTGAGAGGATGGCTGGCTATAAATGTAAGGTTGTGAACTGAGAGGATGGCTGGCTATAAATGTAATGTCGTGAACTGAGAGGGTGGCTTGCTATAAATGTAAGGTTGTGAACTGAGAGGATGGCTGGCTATAAATGTAAGGTTGTGAACTGAGAGGATGGCTGGCTATAAATGTAAGGTTGTGAACTGAGAGGATGGCTGGCTATAAATGTAAGGTCGTGAACTGAGAGGATGACTGGCTATAAATGTAAGGTTGTGAACTGAGAGGATGGCTGGCTATAAATGTAAGGTCGTGAACTGAGAGGATGGCTGGCTATAAATGTAATGTCCTGAACTGAGAGGATGGCTGGCTATAAATGTAATGTCCTGAACTGAGAGGATGGCTGGCTATAAATGTAAGGTTGTGAACTGAGAGGATGGCTGGCTATAAATGTAAGGTTGTGAACTGAGAGGATGACTGGCTATAAATGTAAGGTTGTGAACTGAGAGGATGGCTGGCTATAAATGTAAGGTTGTGAACTGAGAGGATGGCTGGCTATAAATGTAACGTTGTGAACTGAGAGGATGGCTGGCTGTAAATGTAAGGTTGTGAACTGAGAGGATGGCTGGCTATAAATGTAAGGTATTGAACTGAGAGGATGGCTGGCTATAAATGTAAGGTTGTGAACTGAGAGGATGGCTGGCTATAAATGTAAGGTTGTGAACTGAGAGGATGGCTGGCTATAAATGTAAGGTCGTGAACTGAGAGGATGGCTGGCTATAAATGTAAGGTTGTGAACTGAGAGGATGGCTGGCTATAAATGTAATGTCCTGAACTGAGAGGATGGCTGGCTATAAATGTAAGGTCGTGAACTGAGAGAGGATGGCTGGCTATAAATGTAAGGTCGTGAACTGAGAGGATGGCTGGCTATAAATGTAATGTCGTGAACTGAGAGGATGGCTGACTATAAATGTAAGGTTGTGAACTGAGAGGATGGCTGGCTATAAATGTAAGGTCGTGAACTGAGAGAGGATGGCTGGCTATAAATGTAAGGTTGTGAACTGAGAGGATGGCTGGCTATAAATGTAACGTTGTGAACTGAGAGGATGGCTGGCTATAAATGTAAGGTATTGAACTGAGAGGATGGCTGGCTATAAATGTAACGTTGTGAACTGAGAGGATGGCTGGCTATAAATGTAAGGTATTGAACTGAGAGGATGGCTGGCTATAAATGTAACGTTGTGAACTGAGAGGATGGCTAGCTATAAATGTAACGTTGTGAACTGAGAACACGACCTGGCTATAAATGTAAGGTCGTGAACTGAGAGGATGGCTGGCTATAAATGTAAGGTTGTGAACTGAGAGGATGGCTGGCTATAAATGTAAGGTCGTGAACTGAGAGGATGGCTGGCTATAAATGTAAGGTTGTGAACTGAGAGGATGGCTGGCTATAAATGTAAGGTTGTGAACTGAGAGGATGGCTTGCTATAAATGTAAGGTTGTGTACTGAGAGGATGGCTGGCTATAAATGTAAGGTTGTGAACTGAGAGGATGGCTGGCTATAAATGTAAGGTCGTGAACTGAGAGAGGATGGCTGGCTATAAATGTAAGGTTGTGAACTGAGAGGATGGCTGGCTATAAATGTAAGGTATTGAACTGAGAGGATGGCTGGCTATAAATGTAAGGTTGTGAACTGAGAGGATGGCTGGCTATAAATGTAAGGTATTGAACTGAGAGGATTGCTGGCTATAAATGTAACGTTGTGAACTGAGAGGAAGGCTGGCTATAAATGTAACGTTGTGAACTGAGAGGATGGCTGGCTATAAATGTAAGGTTGTGAACTGAGAGGATGGCTGGCTATAAATGTAAGGTTGTGAACTGAGAGGATAGCTGGCTATAAATGTAAGGTCGTGAACTGAGAGGATGGCTGGCAATAAATGTAAGGTTGTGAACTGAGAGGATGGCTGGCTATAAATGTAAGGTTGTGAACTGAGAGGATGGCTGGCTATAAATGTAAGATATTGAACTGAGGGGATGGCTGGCTATAAATGTAAGGTTGTGAACTGAGAGGATGGCTGGCTATAAATGTACGGTCGTGAACTGAGAGGATGGCTGACTATAAATGTAATGTCCTGAACTGAGAGGATGGCTGACTATAAATGTAAGGTTGTGAACTGAGAGGATGGCTGGCTATAAATGTAAGGTTGTGAACTGAGAGGGTGGCTGGCTATAAATGTAAGGTTGTGAACTGAGAGGATGGCTGGCTATAAATGTAAGGTTGTGAACTGAGAGGATGGCTGGCTATAAATGTAAGGTCGTGAACTGAGAGGATGGCTGGCTATAAATGTAAGGTCGTGAACTGAGAGGATGGCTGGCTATAAATGTAAGGTTGTGAACTGAGAGGATGACTGGCTATAATGTAAGGTTGTGAACTGAGAGGATGGCTGGCTATAAATGTAAGTTTGTGAACTGAGAGGATGGCTGGCTATAAATGTAAGGTCGTGAACTGAGAGAGGATGGCTGGCTATAAATGTAAGGTTGTGAACTGAGAGAAATGGCTGGCTATAAATGTAAGGTATTGAACTGAGAGGATGGCTGGCTATAAATGTAAGGTTGTGAACTGGGAGGATGGCTGGCTATAAATGTAAGGTCGTGAACTGAGAGGATGGCTGGCTATAAATGTAAGGTTGTGAACTGAGAGGATGGCTGGCTATAAATGTAAGATATTGAACTGAGGGGATGGCTGGCTATAAATGTAAGGTTGTGAACTGAGAGGATGGCTGGCTATAAATGTAAGGTTGTGAACTGAGAGGATGGCTGGCTATAAATGTAAGGTTGTGAACTGAGAGGATGGCTGGCTATAAATGTAAGGTCGTGAACTGAGAGGATGGCTGGCTATAAATGTAAGGTCGTGAACTGAGAGAGGATGGCTGGCTATAAATGTAAGGTCGTGAACTGAGAGGATGGCTGACTATAAATGTAAGGTCGTGAACTGAGAGAGGATGGCTGGCTATAAATGTAAGGTTGTGAACTGAGAGGATGGCTGGCTATAAATGTAAGGTATTGAACTGAGAGGATTGCTGGCTATAAATGTAAGGTTGTGAACTGAGAGGATGGCTGGCTATAAATGTAAGGTCGTGAACTGAGAGAGGATGGCTGGCTATAAATGTAAGGTTGTGAACTGAGAGGATGGCTGGCTATAAATGTAAGGTATTGAACTGAGAGGATTGCTGGCTATAAATGTAAGGTTGTGAACTGAGAGGATGGCTGACTATAAATGTAATGTTCACGATGTAACAAGGAGTTGATTGTATAGTTGATTGTATAGTTGATTGTATAGTTGATTGTATAGTTGATTATATAGTTGATTGTATAGTTGATTGTATAATTGATTGTATAGTTGATTGTATAGTTGATTATATAGTTGATTGTATAGTTGATTGTATAGTTGATTAAAGACAGTTACCCAGACCACAAGGTATTGAACTCTTGTTTCTTGACTCGCAATTACTCCTACACTGACCACTGACCAACTACCAGCAATGTTCCCTCTAAGGTTTGATGTTCCGTGCGCAAAGTAAAAAAAACATGTGTGCAAAGTTGCACTGCATCCATTTTTCAATCAATATTTTACCAAATTTGCTGCGCGGTAATTCTAAACTGATGCGCGCTTCGGTCAGATATCTGCGGAGCCGCTCAGCTTAAAGGGAACACTGCCTACCACCACAACTGACCACTGACCACCTACCAGCACAGCTGACCACTGACCACCTACCAGAACATCACACAGCGATGACCGCCACAGCTGACCGCTGACCACCTACCAGCACAACTGACCACTGACCAACTACCAGCACAATACACAGCAATGACCGCCACAGCTGACCACTGGCCACGTACCACCACAACTGACCACTGACCACCTACCAGCACATCCCACAGCGATGACCGCCACAACTGACCACTGACCACCTACCAGCACATCCCACAGCGATAACCGCCGCAACTGACCACTGACCACCTACCAGCACATCCCACAGCGATGACCGCCACAACTGACCACCTACCAGCACATCCCACAGCAATGACCACCACAGCTGACCACTGACCACGTACCACCACAAACTGACCACTGGCCCCTTACAAGCACATCCCACAGCAATGACTGCCACAGCTGACCACTGACCACCTACCAGCACATCCCACAGCAATGACCACCACAGCTGACCACTGACCATGTACCACCACAAAATGACCACTGACCACCTACCACCACAGCCCACAGCGATGACCGCCACAACTGACCACGTACCACCACAAACTGACCACTGACCACCTACCAGCACAGCCCACAGCGATGACCGCCACAGCCCCCAACGTGACCCAGTATCCGGTGTCGTGCTGAAAGACGTTCATGGTTACGTCACAGACGGTGAGGAACAGCAGCACGACGATGGAGACGATGTAGCCGAACATGACCCTCCAGGTCAAGGACAGGGTCTCCACAAAGAGGTTGTTGAGGACCACGCCCACCATGCCGATGACGATGGTGGTGGCCGTCATGTCGAAGATGATCGTTGTGTTGGGGAAGCGATCCTTGGAAGAAAAAAAATGGGGCGTGGGATGGGGGAGGGCAACAATTAAAGTTTGGTATTCTGAGGACGCCATCTAAAAATAGAAGTGGAAATATCCGGAAGACATCCAATAAAATTAGATTTAAAAATAAAAAAAAACACAACTTCCTATTGACGATGAATTGACACACCTAGTCAATAGAGACACATTCATACACAAAATGCACTGCGCACAGTAAAGCTGAATAAATTACCGGGTTAATGAGCATAGTATAGAGTCAAAGAATTTAAATTATTCTAAAAATTAAATTTGAATCTGCTTTTAATTATTGTTATTATTTTTTATAATTATTTTTAAAAAAAAATTTATTATTATTTTTTGAAGTCTTGATAAATTGCATTTTTAGAATACTAAAATTTGTCTCTACATTTTAGTTGTGAAGATTCATATTTTGATAAATAATGTTTTAACTCATAAGATCATAAATCCCTTTTCCAAACTAAATGGTTCTCTGTTGATCACGTTTTGACGCCAGTCTTTCTATGCCACCCTTACATTTCTATCATAAACTCAACAGTTTCGCTCTGTTATTGTTTACCAATTTGTTATTGCACTTCAGCTATTCACTTTTAAGAGTCCATTCCAGAATTGCACATTTTAAGACACATTTTTTTAAAATACCAGTAAGTCTTGAAGATCTATGATTTTTTGTTTGTATGTGTTTGTTTCATATTTATTGTGCGGTAAAATATGTGTTTGTTTCATATTTATTGTGTGATCAAATAATTTGTAATGCACATTTTTTTGCATGGTATTAAATGTTTACGTTTCATTTTTTTGTGTGTGATAAAATATGCGTATTTTCCCACATTAGATGGTCTGGTAAACTCACTAAAACCCCAGGGAATTAAAAAAAAAGATTGTAATCATAATAACATGAGTTCTGATAGCTGCATGAGTGGCAAATGTTCGATAGCTGCCTGAGTGGCAAATGTTCTGATAGCTGCCTGAGTGGCAAATGTTCTGATAGCTGCCTGAGTGGCAAATATTCTGATAGCTGCCTGAGTGGTAAATGTTCTGATAGCTGCCTGAGTGGCAAATGTTCTTATAGCGGCCTGAGTGGAAAATGTTTTGTTGGGTCCAATGAGACAAGTTTGAGAACTCCTTTTTCTTTATGATTGTCACACAAGACACATAGACAAATGAAGCAAGACACAAGACAGAAAACACAATTACAGCTTTCGTGGTGTGCATCTTCTTGTCTTTGACAACTAACACAACCTGTCTATGACAACAAACAAAACCTGTCTATGAAAACTAACACAACCTGTCTATGACAACTAACAGAACTTGTCTATGACAACTAACACAACATGTCTATGACAACTAACAGAACTTGTCTATGACAACTAGCACAACCTGTCTATGACAACTAACAGAACCTGTCTATGACAACAAACACAACATGTCTGTGACAACAAACAAAACCTGTCTATGACAACTAACACAACCTGTCTATGACAACAAAAAAAACCTGTCTATGAAAACTAACACAACCTGTCTATGACAACTAACAGAACTTGTCTATGACAACTAGCACAACCTGTCTATGACAACTAACAGAACCTGTCTATGACAACTAACACAACATGTCTGTGACAACAAACAAAACCTGTCTATGACAACTAACAAAACCTGTCTATGACAACTAACAGAACATGTCTATGACAACTAACAAAACCTGTCTATGACAACTAACAGAACCTGTCTATGACAACTAACACAACATGTCTGTGACAACAAACAAAACCTGTCTATGACAACTAACACAACATGTCTGTGACAACTAACACAACCTGTCTATGACAACTAACAGAACCTGTCTATGACAACTAACAGAACCTGTCTATGACAACTAACACAACCTGTCTATGACAACTAACAGAACCTGTCTATGACAACTAACAGAACCTGTCTATGACAACTAACACAACCTGTCTATGACAACTAACAGAACCTGTCTATGACAACTAACAGAACCTGTCTATGACAACTAACCTAACCTGTCTATGACAACTAACAGAACCTGTCTATGACAACTAACACAACCTGTCTATGACAACTAACAGAACCTGTCTATGACAACTAACACAACATGTCTGTGACAACAAACAAAACCTGTCTATGACAACTAACACAACATGTCTGTGACAACTAACACAACCTGTCTATGACAACTAACACAACCTGTCTGTGACAACTAACACAACCTGTCTATGACAACTAACACAACCTGTCTGTGACAACAAACAAAACCTGTCTATGACAATTAACACAACATGTCTGTGACAACTAACACAACCTGTCTATGACAACTAACACAACCTGTCTATGACAACTAACAGAACCTGTCTATGACAACTAACAAAACCTGTCTATGACAACTAACAGAACCTGTCTATGACAACTAACAAAACCTGTCTATGACAACTAACAGAACCTGTCTATGACAACTAACACAACCTGTCTATGACAACTAACAGAACCTGTCTATGACAACTAACAAAACCTGTCTATGACAACTAACACAACCTGTCTATGACAACTAACAAAACCTGTCTATGACAACTAACACAACCTGTCTATGACAACTAACAAAACCTGTCTATGACAACTAACAGAACCTGTCTATGACAACTAACACAACATGTCTGTGACAAAAAACACAACATGTCTACGACAACTAACACAACATGTCTGTGACAACAAACACAACCTGTCTATGACAACTAACACAACATGTCTATGACAACTAACAGAACCTGTCTATGACAACTAACACAACCTGTCTATGACAACTAACACAACATGTCTGTGACAACAAACAAAACCTGTCTATGACAACAAACACAACATGTCTACGACAACTAACACAACCTGTCTATGACAACAAACAGAACCTGTCTATGAAAACTAACACAACCTGTCTATGACAACTAACAGAACTTGTCTATGACAACTAACACAACATGTCTGTGACAACTAACACAACATGTCTATGACAACTAACAGAACTTGTCTATGACAACTAACACAACCTGTCTATGACAACTAACAGAACTTGTCTATGACAACTAACACAACCTGTCTATGACAACAAACAGAACCTGTCTATGACAACTAACACAACCTGTCTATGACAACTAACAGAACTTGTCTATGACAACTAACACAACATGTCTGTGACAACTAACACAACATGTCTATGACAACTAACAGAACTTGTCTATGACAACTAACACAACCTGTCTATGACAACTAACAGAACTTGTCTATGACAACTAACACAACCTGTCTATGACAACAAACAGAACCTGTCTATGACAACTAACACAACATGTCTATGACAACTAACAGAACTTGTCTATGACAACTAACACAACCTGTCTATGACAACTAACAGAACTTGTCTATGACAACTAACACAACCTGTCTATGACAACTAACAGAACTTGTCTATGACAACTAACACAACCTGTCTATGACAACTAACAGAACTTGTCTATGAAAACTAACACAACATGTCTGTGACAACTTACAGAACTTGTCTATTACAACTAACACAACATGTCTATGACAACAACAGAACTTGTCTAAGACCACTAACACATCATTTCAGTGACAACTAACAACTTGTCTAATGACAACTAACACAACATGTCTGTGACAACAAACACAAGTCTAACACTAGCCTAAAAATAGGTATTACATGACATTTGAAAACTTTCAAGAAAGCCATTTTGATGTGTTTGAAATTAATGTTCATGTCATTAAATGTCAGAAACTTTTCAATCACATTCCAAATTGTTAAAATGGAGTAGAGTGAGGATATTTATGGGGGGGGGGAGGGAGAAAGTTGATGGATTGATGGAGAGTGATTGTATGGGAGTGATTGATGGTGATGATTGATGGGAGTGATTTGAATGGGGAGTGATTGAAGTGGGAGTGAGTGAGGGAGTGATTGATGGGGAGTGATTGATGGGGAGTAGATGATGGGGAGTGATTGATGGGGATGATTGATGGGAGTGAATTGATGGGGAGTGATTGATGGAGAGTGATTGATGGGGAGTGAATTGATTGGGGAGTGATTGATGGGATGAGTTGATGGGTAGTTGATTGATGGAGTGATTGATGGGGAGTGATTGATGGGGAGTGAGTTGATGGAGTGATTGATTGGGAGTGATTGAATGGGGAGTAGATTAATGGGGAGTGATTGATGGGGAGTGATAGATGGGGGAGTGATAGATGGGGAGTGATAAGCGCATGATTAATGTTCGCCTGACACCCCAGTTGTTTTAAAAATGGAAATAAAAAAGCGCAACATTTTTGGAAGCCGCGAGAAATACCCTTACAGATTTATTTTTAAACAGATTATCAGGGCACGTAGGACAGTTGGTATTAGATAGCTAGTTTAGACAGACTATCAGGGCACTTAGGACAGTTGGTATTAGATAGCTGGTTTAGACAGACTATCAGGGCACGTAGGGCAGTTAGTATTAGATAGCTGGTTTAGACAGGCTCATTTTAATAACTAGTCCGATTCAGAGAAAATCAATAGTTGTGGAACAATGCATGATTTCAATTGCTATTTCGACCCTTCAAATAAATTATTTGAACGCACGTGGTTATACCATGCTGGCACGTGGTTAAACCATGCTGGCACGTGGTTATACCATGCTGGCACGTGGTTATACCATGCTGGCACGTGGTTATACCATGCTGGCACGTGGTTATACCATGCTGGCACGTGGTTATACCATGGTGGCACGTGGTTATACCATGCTGGCACGTGGTTATACCATGCTGGCACGTGGTTATACCATGCTGGCACGTGGTTATACCATGCTGGCACGTGGTTATACCATGCTGGCATGTTTGAGAAGCCTGTGAATGCCTATTTTCTTGGTGTTGACTAAAATTCCGACAACTTTCCTGACTTCAGTGACATGACGTCACAAGGTACGGCATTGTCAGCTTTTTAATTTACCGATATTGTAGTCAGCGGCGTAGCGTGGGTATGTGCCGCCCGGGGAAGAACCCAAATTTGCCGCGAAAAATATGTTAATGCTATAAGGTCCGTCCATAAATGACGTCACGCACCTATATTTGTGACGATGTGTGACGAGGGGGAGGGGGGTTAAGAATTGTGACGTCACGTGAAAACACGCTACTTCAAATCAAAGTTCCACTCTAATATTCGATTTCTTACTATTTTTTGTGACGTTTTATATGGATTCACGCTTGTTACGATATCACAGTGCAGTTTTACACCAAATAGATACTAAAATGACAAGAAATTGATTTGAAACATTCACATTTTCAAATCGAAAATGCTGCTTTTAAGGGGAGCGGTCACAGCTTTGTGACGTCATATTGGAGGGGAGGTCTAAGTTTTTGTGACAAAGTGTGACGAGGGAGTGGGGGGTTAAATCCATCAAAATCGTGTGACGTCATTTATGGACGGGCCCTAAAGTAAAGATATCAAGTAGTCTTTATTAGAAAATAAAAATAAGGGCACAAAACATTTTTGTGTTATAAATCAAGAGAAAAGCTTCATTTCTTGAATAAAATTGAAGTTTTATGTTTTTCCTCATTGCACAATCTTTCATGTATCAATGTTTTCAGCCATACCATGTTCAATATCCAAAATATCGATTAGATAATCTTGATGTATTCATTATTGATCTTAATTAATTTTTTTGTATTAATTAATTTTAGAGAATCTATTTTAACACATTGCATTATTTAAGACATTGTTCGAATTAATGATATTATTTTAGGCAGGGTAACTTCTAGCTTAAATGTCTAAAAAAAACTTGAATAAACTAACTGGTTTTGAATTCATATATGTGGGGTTAAAATATTCCTTGTTTGACAATGACACATGAGATATTTTGTGTACTCTAATTTGACGGCAAAATTTCAAAGTCCAGTATATTAGCTGGTGTACGAAAATCATATCGGTTTTCTAAATTCGATATAACTGCCAAAAACTCACATGAATTTCAACAGTAATCTCATGTTATTATTATGAAGAATAAAACTTTCCACGTAAAATTGTATTAAATGTCAAAGCATCCTTTAGTATTCCATTAGTTTCTCTGTGAGAATCCTCTGTTAAGCATTTTTGAACACAATACGTTTGTAAATAATTTCGGGCATCTTTGATATAAATTATAAATAAGAAAATACAAAGATTTCATTGTGACTATCAAAGTTCCTGCGTCTGTTCGTGTGTTGAGCTTTTTGTCTGCGTCTATCAAATCTTCTATAGCTTTAAAAATAACCTCAAAATAGCTCCATGGTATATTCACTATTTTATATCCTGAATTCTGTTTAATGCATTGCTTGTAGAAGCAATTTGATATTCCAAACGAAGTATGGACAATTGAAAGGAATGCGTAACAACGTTCTAGTGTACTAAAACAGTTAGAGAGTTCGTTTCAGTAGGAGTATCATGTAAGCAAAATTGGTTAAATGAACTTTTTGTGCGAGATTTGACATTGACATTTAATTTGTTGCGTTTTTCTTTAACTCCTGCATATTTTTCAGCCATGAAGAAATATTAACACACGTTGAGCCTTTGCAGTCCATTATTTTAAGATCATCATTTATTTAAAATCTTTTTAGAAATGTCGTAAGAACCTCTTGCAACTTTGTTTTGTTATTTATTAACAGTTTATTCTTTTTATCCAATCTATGATTCTTTTCAATTGCAAAAAAAAAGTAATGTTGAGTACTTGTTCACGAGTGGCTACTTTTGTGTTTGTGTGTGTCAAGTTTTAATTCCATTACATAAGCAATTTTTTTCATCAATTTTATTTATTCCACAAAATAAAGACATCAACATTAAAATAATTTTGCTTTTGAAAGAAAATACCATATAACATTTGCTTTTACAACAGGAAGAGCTGTCAAATTTTAAGAACCAATTAAGTTGATACCACACCAATCTGTGTTTTTTCAAAACAGTAGCATTAGTATCAGAAGAATGTAAGAAGTTCTGGCAGTTGAAACTTTCACATACTTGATGATATTTCCTTTATTTCTCTTATCAATTTCTTATTTGGCTGTTATTTTATTTCGATTAAAAACTGCACTTTCTTATAAAATTTTCATTGTTAGAAATTATATATAAAAACTACTAGGAATTTGCCGCCCCTGGCAAAGTGCCGCCCGGGGCAGTCGCCCCCTGCCATCCCCCCTCGCTACGCCACTGATTGTAGTGTTTCCTAATCATCATATCAAGTACCCGCAGTTGTCTCCATTGCCTCGCTAAGGCTACTTCACCAAGACCTTAAGAGCGTCCTGGCCTTACCTTAATGGCGGTTTATAGAATTAGACTGTGGTTTACTGTCGTAGATCAGAGCTCAAAATTCCACCCTTCTCCCTATTTATACTACAAACACACGTTCTCCCTGTCAAACTTGCTAGAAAAGTGAATACATTAGACATAAAGAAACCAGTATCACCATATAATTACATTTTAAACGTTTTGCTCACAATTTTCTCAAAGTTATCTCCTTAGCACTAGTTATCTTCCCCACCCAGAGTTGTCGTTCTTTTTTTAAAGATCATGGTATCACCACAAGCTCAAGTACTTCCCCCGTGTCATGGTATCACCACAAGCTCAAGTACTTATCCCGTGTCACGGAGTCATGGTATCACCACAAGCTCAAGTACTTCCCCCGTGTCATGGTATCACCACAAGCTCAAGTACTTATCCCGTGTCACGGAGTCATGGTATCACCACAAGCTCAAGTACTTCCCCCGTGTCATGGTATCACCACAAGCTCAAGTACTTCCCCCGTGTCATGGTATCACCACAAGCTCAAGTACTTCCCCCGTGTCATGGTATCACCACAAGCTCGAGTACTTCCCCCGTGTCATGGTATCACCACAAGCTCGAGTACTTCCCCCGTGTCGTGGTATCACCACAAGCTCAAGTACTTCCCCCGTGTCATGGTATCACCACAAGCTCAAGTACTTCCCCCGAGTCATGGTATCACCACGAGCTCAAGTACTTCCCCCGTGTCATGGTATCACCACGAGCTCAAGTACTTCCCCCGTGTCATGGTATCACCACAAGCTCGAGTACTTCCCCCGTGTCTTGGTATCACCACAAGCTCAAGTACTTCCCCCGTGTCATGGTATCACCACAAGCTCAAGTACTTCCCCCGTGTCGAGGTATCACCACAAGCTCAAGTACTTCCCCCGTGTCATGGAGTCATGGTATCACCACAAGCTCAAGTACTTCCCCCGTGTCGTGGTATCACTACGAGCTCAAGTACTTCCCCCGTGTCATGGTATCACCACAAGCTCAAGTACTTCCCCCGTGTCATGGAGTCATGGTATCACCACAAGCTCAAGGACTTCCCCCGTGTCATGGTATCACCACAAGCTCAAGTACTTCCCCCGTGTCATGGAGTCGTGGTATCACCACAAGCTCAAGTACTTCCCCCGTGTCATGGTATCATCACAAGCTCAAGTACTTCCCCCGTGTCATGGTATCACCACAAGCTCAAGTACTTCCCCCGTGTCATGGTATCACCACAAGCTCAAGTACTTCCCCCGTGTCATGGTATCACCACAAGCTCAAGTACTTCCCCCGTGTCATGGTATCACCACAAGCTCAAGTACTTCCCCCGTGTCATGGTATCACCACAAGCTCAAGTACTTTCCCCGTGTCATGGTATCACCACAAGCTCAAGTACTTCCCCCGTGTCGTGGTATCACCACAAGCTCAAGTACTTCCCCCGTGTCATGGTATCACCACAAGCTCAAGTACTTATCCCGTGTCACGGAGTCATGGTATCACCACAAGCTCAAGTACTTCCCCCGTGTCATGGTATCACCACAAGCTCAAGTACTTCCCCCGTGTCATGGTATCACCACAAGCTCGAGTACTTCCCCCGTGTCATGGTATCACCACAAGCTCGAGTACTTCCCCCGTGTCGTGGTATCACCACAAGCTCAAGTACTTCCCCCGTGTCATGGTATCACCACAAGCTCAAGTACTTCCCCCGAGTCATGGTATCACCACGAGCTCAAGTACTTCCCCCGTGTCATGGTATCACCACGAGCTCAAGTACTTCCCCCGTGTCATGGTATCACCACAAGCTCGAGTACTTCCCCCGTGTCTTGGTATCACCACAAGCTCAAGTACTTCCCCCGTGTCATGGTATCACCACAAGCTCAAGTACTTCCCCCGTGTCGAGGTATCACCACAAGCTCAAGTACTTCCCCCGTGCCATGGAGTCATGGTATCACCACAAGCTCAAGTACTTCCCCCGTGTCGTGGTATCACTACGAGCTCAAGTACTTCCCCCGTGTCATGGTATCACCACAAGCTCAAGTACTTCCCCCGTGTCATGGAGTCATGGTATCACCACAAGCTCAAGGACTTCCCCCGTGTCATGGTATCACCACAAGCTCAAGTACTTCCCCCGTGTCATGGAGTCGTGGTATCACCACAAGCTCAAGTACTTCCCCCGTGTCATGGTATCATCACAAGCTCAAGTACTTCCCCCGTGTCATGGTATCACCACAAGCTCAAGTACTTCCCCCGTGTCATGGTATCACCACAAGCTCAAGTACTTCCCCCGTGTCATGGTATCACCACAAGCTCAAGTACTTCCCCCGTGTCATGGTATCACCACAAGCTCAAGTACTTCCCCCGTGTCATGGTATCACCACAAGCTCAAGTACTTTCCCCGTGTCATGGTATCACCACAAGCTCAAGTACTTCCCCCGTGTCGTGGTATCACCACAAGCTCAAGTACTTCCCCCGTGTCATGGTATCACCACAAGCTCAAGTAATTCCCCCGTGTCGTGGTATCACCACGAGCTCAAGTACTTCCCCCGTGTCATGGTATCACCACAAGCTCAAGTACTTCCCCCGTGTCATGGTATCACCACAAGCTCAAGTACTTCCCCCGTGTCGTGGTATCACTACGAGCTCAAGTACTTCCCCCGTGTCATGGTATCACCACAAGCTCAAGTACTTTCCCCGTGTCATGGAGTCATGGTATCACCACAAGCTCAAGTACTTCCCCCGTGTCATGGTATCACCACAAGCTCAAGTACTTCCCCCGTGTCATGGTATCACCACAAGCTCAAGTACTTCCCCCGTGTCGTGGTATCACTACGAGCTCAAGTACTTCCCCCGTGTCATGGTATCACCACAAGCTCAAGTACTTCCCCCGTGTCATGGAGTCATGGTATCACCACAAGCTCAAGTACTTCCCCCGTGTCATGGTATCACCACAAGCTCAAGTACTTCCCCCGTGTCATGGTATCACCACAAGCTCAAGTACTTCCCCCGTGTCGTGGTATCACCACGAGCTCAAGTACTTCCCCCGTGTCATGGTATCACCACAAGCTCAAGTACTTCCCCCGTGTCATGGTATCACCACAAGCTCAAGTACTTCCCCCGTGTCGTGGTATCACCACGAGCTCAAGTACTTCCCACGTGTCATGGTATCACCACGAGCTCAAGTACTTCCCCCGTGTCGTGGTATCACCACGAGCTCAAGTACTTCCCCCGTGTCATGGAGTCATGGTATCACACAAGCTCAAGTACTTCCCCCGTGTCATGGTATCACCACAAGCTCAAGTACTTCCCCCGTGTCGTGGTATCACCACGAGCTCAAGTACTTCCCCCGTGTCATGGTATCACCACAAGCTCAAGTACTTCCCCCGTGTCATGGTATCACCACAAGCTCAAGTACTTCCCCCGTGTCGTGGTATCACCACGAGCTCAAGTACTTCCCCCGTGTCATGGTATCACCACGAGCTCAAGTACTTCCCCCGTGTCGTGGTATCACCACGAGCTCAAGTACTTCCCCCGTGTCATGGAGTCATGGTATCACCACAAGCTCAAGTACTTCCCCCGTGTCATGGTATCATCACAAGCTCAAGTACTTCCCCCGTCTCATGGAGTCATGGTATCACCACAAGCTCAAGTACTTCCCCCGTGTCGTGGTATCACCACAAGCTCAAGTACTTCCCCCGTGTCATGGTATCATCACAAGCTCAAGTACTTCCCCCGTGTCATGGAGTCATGGTATCACCACAAGCTCAAGTACTTCCCCCGTGTCATGGTATCACCACAAGCTCAAGTACTTCCCCCGTGTCGTCATGAATGTTCACCCAACTCTCCAGCCAGTCATGTCCTGCTAGAACAAAGAAGGTATCAGCTTACCTGGTAGTAATCGACTGCTACTATAAAGCAGGTGTAAGGCAGCATGTAGCCGATGCCAGACAGAACGAATGCCAGGTAGATCTTGCTGTTGACATCCACGGGTGCCACCCCCCTCGTCAATGCTCGCCTTCAGTTTCTTCATGGCCCTCGACTTGGCCTCGAGTTCCGACTTCAGCCGGGCGAAGATCTTCGACTCGTCTTTCGAGCGCATTGACCCTCGCAGTATCCTCGTGTCTGGAGTTGACTGCAACGAGAGTTTCGAGTAGGCCCACGATTTATCTCCTCCTTCCATGGCTGTGGGGGGGGGGAGGCTTAGTGCGCCTGATGATTCACTTAAATCCCAGTCCTTTATGTCAGCATTCAATAAACTTCTTTACAGCAGAATAACAGGGTTTTACAAAAGTTGGAATGTCATGGCCGACCAATGTCAAGGTTGTATCAGGAGGACACGTAGAGTACAAACCAGACACATCGTAGATATCAACCCGTTTAAGGAATGCAGATCATTTTGTTTTCTGAAAAATGTGAACAGTCAATGCATATTCAATCAGATGTGCTGCTTACGTAAACTATAAAGAACATAATACATAAGCAAATACACGAGAGAATTGTTAATCTGAAATTAAATGTCACACATAATTTATATATAGAACATTTTTCCAACCAAAATATTTACACGGTTATTATTTTTTTTAATAATGCGATATATTTAAAAGACACCGCCATAACAAGATAATTGAATGCGAATGTTTCCACTGAAGACGACTGTTACGTCATTGGACTGCACACAAGGATGGAAGGTCATTGAGTTGTTGAGTAGAAGAAGTAGGAACAGTGCTGCTGTAATGTACACTTTAGATGTCTCCTTGCTCATACGTCATGTAGAGTGTAGAGAGCTCCGTTAAATGTTCTTGTATCAACTGTGAATCGATAGCGTCTGGAATATTTTGATATAGTTGCACATAGTCGCGACCACCCAGTGATTTATCAGAATCAACTATTTTCCATAGGGTGAATTATCCATGTCAACCTCTAGATGCGCGTTTAGATTCGTTTTTTATAAGGCTGCACTTTTCGTCTTAAGTTACAGATTTTTTACATTGTTTTATCACCGTTTTTTTGGTTTAAATTTCCTTGTCAATGGTGTCGGATAGAAATCTCTGAAAAGTAAATATAATTAACACTGTTACAAACACCTCGACACCACACACAAGCTGAACACTGCCCTGTCCACGGTTGTCACAAACACCACGACACCACACAAAAGTTGAACACTGCCCTTTCACAGCTGTCACAAACACCTCGACACCACACACAAGTTTGAACACTGCCCTTTCACAGCTGTCACAAACACCACGACACCACACACAAGTTGAACACTGCCCTGTCACAGATGTGGCCTCAATGCCAGTCAGTACCAGAGCTGTGTTCAGGGCGAGCAACTTCAATAACGGTTTACTCATCATCGTATGGAGTGTAACCAATCTAAGTGGTGATGCACGTCAGTCAGCCTGTGTTATACCTCCCCTGGTATCCCCCGTTCAGGAAACGCCCCTGGTACAGATGTATTGATCCCCGAGGTAACTGGATATTATGTATAGTTTAGTACTGAGTCGTTGTTTTAATAGCAATGTTTCATTCAATCAATGCCAGATACATATGAGGACGGCGCTATACTTGATTTAGAAGATCATGGTACAAGGATTCTGGAAGGATGGGGAACTAATGGGGACATCATGGGGAACTGATGGGAACATTTGGGGGAACTCATTGGAACATTAAGGGGAACTCATGGGAACATTAGGGAGAACTGATGGGAACATTAGAGGAACGGATGGAAACATTAGGGGGGAACTAATGGGAACATTAGGGGGATAGGATGGGAATATTAGGGGAACTATGAGAATTTTAAGGAGACCTGATGGGGCAATGAATGTCCGTGATGAAGAGAAAGTAAGACAGAGAGAGAGAGAGACAGAGAGAGAGAGAGAGAGAGAGAGACAGAGAGAGAGAGAGAGACAGAGAGAGAGAGAGAGAGAAAGAGAGAGACAGATAGAGAGAGAGAGAGACAGAGAGAGAGAGAGAGAGAGAGAGAGAGAGAGAGAGAGAGAGAGAGAAAGAGAGAGACAGAGAGAGAGAGAGAGAGAGAGAGAGAGAGAGAGAGAGAGAAAGACTATGTGAGAAGGATGGAGCGTGGTGTGGTCCAAAAAGGGAGAACGTTGTAAACAAGAATTGAGGGGATCAAAGGAAATATTATTATTATTATTATCTATAAAAAATGTACTTCCTAACCTTAAAGAGTTTGGGGCAAAACAAATCTTTGTCCTTTAAAGACTCCCACTTAGAACTTCTGCTTCTTTAAATTTTAGTTTTTGAAAAATAGTTTTTATATATATATATATTAAGAGTTTCTAAGAACAACGGGGCATTATCTCCCTTTGTCAAAAAAAGAAAGAAAAGAACAATAATAACATTTCCTTTCATTATATGTTTCTATTTCTTAAAGTTACACTAACATAAAATTAGTTTATTGCTTTGACTGACACATACGGGATGCTTGTATTTAAATAGAATTCACTTGTAAATTAATAAAAGCTTAATTGAAAAATTAGATCATGGCTGACGTCTTTCCATAATTTATATTCGATTCACAATTCATTAAAAAAACTGGTAGATAAATCCAATAGTTTATGAATGCAAAGCAACGCGCTCTTCTGTCATTAGATTTTGTCTCTTTGTGAAGCAGAGTTGTCCTTTGATCAATCGTGTAACAAACACCATCACCGTCAAATTTGATCAAGGAATTATTAGAAATTTGTTTCAATAAGACACACACACGGCGAATAATTAAAATGTTTGTCATTTGTAAATACAATTTTGTTTGAAAAGTAGACCATATGAGAAGAAATTCTTCATACTTGAATCTTCGTTTCACACTAGTGCAGCGACACTGATGAGAGAGAAATCCAGAAATTGTTCCTAAAACATTCTTGATCTAGTATCTACAACATTCTTGATCTAGTATCTACAACATTCTTGATCTAGTATCTACAACATTCTTGATCTAGTATCTACAACATTCTTGATCTAGTATCTACAACATTCTTGATCTAGTATCTACAACATTCTTAATCTAGTATCTACAACATTCTAGATCTAGTATCTACAACATTCTTGATCTAGTATCTACAACATTCTTGATCTAGTATCTACAACATTCTTGATCTAGTATCTACAACATTCGAACACTAAGACGTTCAAGTCTCCAGAAATTTAAATTTCTCATCTGTGTGTGCGTGCGTGTGTGTGTGTGCATGTGTGTTTGTGTGGGTACTTGTGGAGCAGATGGTTCTGTGACTCGGCCTGTCACACGACGCGCGAGTGAGAGAGAGAGGGGGGGAGAAATACAGAGAGAATGAGTGTGAGAGAGAATGAGTGTGAGAGAGAATGAATTTGATTTCGAGAGAGAAGGAATGGGAAGGAAATAATACAAGATAATGGGAAAGAGAGAAATAGAGACAGAATGAGAATGATAGAATACGAGAAATATATAAACAGAAAGATAGATAGAGAGGTGGGTTAGGACACGTCAATAGCAAAAGCCAAAGGTCTGGGGTCACCGCCTTGAGATTGTCCCAGAGAAAATCGATACCCACTTTTATTTTTCTTAATCTATTGACCCCCTCCATCCCCTCCACGCAGGCAAGAAGTGAGCTTACGCAAGTCTCACCATAATGTGACGGTGATAGGTCTGTGAGCTTACGCAAGTCTCACCGTAATGTGATGGCGATAGGTCTGTGAGCTTACGCAAGTCTCACCATAATGTGATGGCGATAGTTCTGGGGGATTCTTAACATATGTCTTATGGCGTAATATATGATAGTTATACGAACAGTGCTGAGGGGAGTGGGGAGAAAAATGCCACTATTCTGATCTGTAATCGATATCTTTGAGTATTGATACTTAGACCAGAGTTGAAATAGTGCAAAGTACATCTACAGACTTATAAAATAATAATTATAAAAAAATGTATGCGGATATATTATCTAATATTAAGAGCGAAAATTTGCTATCTACTTGCCATTAATTTTTTTTATCAAAAGTTCTCTGTACTTGCATTTTTATCATAGTTTTCCTAGTTTTTAGTTGACAAACTCCCATTTGGTCGATTAAGACTTCAATGAGCAGTGATCAACTCGCTCAGACTATCGTGTTGACAACGTCTTCTTCGTTTGGGTGAAGATGTGGTTAGGGAAGCTCATATGTACTTCGTTAAAAGGTTTTGACCAAGCTTAAATCCGTTTTAACAAGAATTTTCCCAAGCATTTGTCGTTTAAAACATACGTAATTAAATTTTTGTCGCTAGTTTAAGCGTAAAATAATATTACAATAATTTGTTTTAAAAAAAAACAACTGAAGAGAGATTTAAAAAAACAAAACATTTTGTTGGACTTTTTGTCCAGGATGTAAAAATTTTAAAAATTAAAAAAAAATTGTTAAAATATAATACCAACGAAGTATGGGAAGTAGACATTTATTTTTAAAACAACTAAACCTTTCATACACATTAAATTGATTAAACATGGCTTGCTACGAAGAATCACATACACACTGTCTTTCATTGCTTTGACATAACTTCAGGATTTAGTCATGAGATGATAGAAATTTTAATTATTTATTTATTTATTTTAATATATAATTATTTTTTTTTGTGGGGGGTGGTGAATGGTGGGTGAGCGCGAAACTAGTTGAAATATAACCAACATTGTTAAAAATGCTGTCAATGGCTGAAGTAACTGTCAATGTCCAAAAAAAGCTGCCAGTGATTAAAATATATACTATTGACAGAAGAACGAAGTAGTAGAGTAATTAATTGTATTTTCGAAAATAACAATCAAACAGATAGAGAGTAAAGAAAAGTAACAATGATGTATGTATTCAATGGTTAGATTATATTAAACGTTTTCAAATGTATGCAATAAATATATTTTTAAATGACAATTGCACCTTCGCCTCTCATTTATAAAGACTTTTACGACAAAACAACAACATTATCAAGACCTTTTAATAAAGTGATCTACGTTATAAATAAACAAAAATCAACAACAACCTAATCGAACACTCAGGTAGTAATAAAATCACTCTATACATATCCTCTATACATATCCTCTATACATATCCTCTATCATCCTCCTTCTTCCCGTCTGGCATTTGGGTGTGGAATTGCGTTACAAAACACTATCAACATTCTAAACTAATAACAATGCAAGACTAGACATAAACCATGGATATGGGCGCAATAATCTTCTGTAATCTGTAAAAAAAAAGTAGCGCCTGTAGTCAGCACTATAAAAGTAAGAGCCAACATGTTGTGACAAGAATTCTGAAGGGGGGATTACCTCCCATGATGTCGTTTATCGGGGAAATGATAAAATTACTATGTATCTTAATGTATTCATTCCACCCCCACCCCCCCTTTGACCCCTAAGTAAATAACCGAAATGTCCGTCCAAGTCTCAATCCGAGCATTCACCACATATTTCCACCTAATATCCAATTCTTGATACCATCAGTATCAACACCAGCATCAACACCAGCATCAACACCAGCATCAACACCAGCATCAACACCAGCATCAACACCAGCATCAACACCAGCATCAACACCAGCATCAACACCAGCATCAACACCAGCATCAACACCAGCATCAACACCAGCATCAACACCAGCATCAACACCAGCATCAACACCAGCATCAACACCAGCATCAACACCAGCATCAACACCAGCATCAACACCAGCATCAACACCAGCATCAACACCAGCATCAACACCAGCATCAACACCAGCATCAACACCAGCATCAACACCAGCATCAACACCAGCATCAACACCAGCATCAACACCAGCATCAACACCAGCATCAACACCAGCATCAACACCAGCATCAACACCAGCATCAACACCAGCATCAACTCACAAATCTAGCTCCACATAATCTTCACAATACACGAGGTTCTTTCATCCTTCACCACAGTAGTTTCACTTAGTTTCTGGGGTAAAAGAAAGTTCTTTATACAGACCACTGGCCTGTGGCATATGGGGTAAGTGAAAACATCGTTCACACGTTTCTGTAGCCACGACATACGAGAGGATTGTGTTAACAGCATAATCAAATCTTCTCATAGATGGGCAGAGTTCACGTGTAGTGCATGTCACAGCATGTCACAGCATGTCACAGTCATGTGACCTATTATGCCTAATCGTCAAGTGTGAACGTTCTTGAACCTATTTCTGGAAACGCTTGCTGGCAATGAAAAAGTCAATATCGGAATGCGCGAACCACTTCTACTGATTCAGATTCGCATTTTTAAATGTTAAAATTGTATCGCAGACTGTAAGTCACGTGATGTAATGTCAATATTCTTTGCTCGTGGGAATAATAGGTAGTGTGGCGTTATGTCTTTCTGTATGGTAATTAGACTTTGTTTCGTATCCATAAAAAAAATTCTTAGCATCAAGGGAAGTAATCAAAATTTTATCGAACACCTGACATTAAATTTGTAATCGACTACTGGATTTAGCTAGAGGCAGCAATGTGTCATCATGTACATAAAATAATCTGTAGTGCTGTCATTTAAATTGATAAATGTTCTAATTATTTTTAAAGTATCGATAACAAAAATGAAAAAAAATACTTTTAAAATAAACTTATGCACTCGAATATGGTAAAGATAATTCTTAAGTCTCAAATAAGCATTGCGCTGAAGATGTCTACGGATGATCGTGTAAGACAGGGCTACTCCAAGTGGTGGTCCGCGGACTATGACTATCAGCTGCCGGTCCAAATGAATTATTCAAAAAAGAAAGAAAGAAAAAAATAATCTTCCATTTGCAGCCATTTAATAGTAACCCTAAAAATATGTCAAATTTTCGATAATAAGCGAATAAAATAAAGCCAATAAATACTAATAACTTCAATAATTATTAGTTACTATTTTTTGTGTGTTTAATTGAAATAGATGCGATTTTTGAACTGGTCCACACATTTAAAATAGAACTTACAGATTTTTACACCAGCATTCGGAACCTGCCGTCAGCTGATGTAAACACAAAATATTCGACGGAAAATAACACACTAGGCCTATATTTAAATGAACAGGCTAATAATTTATATTGATATAATGAAATATTTAGTAAATTTCAGTGCATATTATAAATATTTAATTAGTATTTTCAAAAATAAAATAATAAAATTTAGTTTTGGCCACATCGCCGTTTAAAAAAAAATAATTTATATTGACAAATAGGATAAATTGATTTATTTAAATTCTTAATGAAAATTAGTCTGCATTTATTTCAATACGTTGCCATAATCCCAGATCATGGGTGATGAAAGAGATACCACAAATTTTGTTGATTATTTCACTTGAATCTATTCAAAACACCACAAAAAAAGGAAAAAAAGTTATCACATAATTACTATAGATATGTCCCCCAGTGAATCCTGGACCCTATACTCCAGGCAAGAAAGGAGATTGAGTGCTTTCCACATGCGCTGTCTCCGGCGCATCCTGGGAATCGCCTGGCAGGACCATGTCACCAACAATGAGGCTCTACAACAGGCAACTATTAAAAAGTATGACAACTCTTCTCCACCAGCGTCGGCTCAGATGGTTGGGACACGTTCGCAGATTGGAGGATGGCAGAATCCCAAAGGACATCCTCTACTCTGAGCTAGCCAAAGGAAAGAGGCCTACAGGCCGGCCTCACCTCCGATTCAAAGATGTCTGCAAGAGAGACCTCAAAGCTATTAGTATCGACATAAATGGCTGGGAGGAACTAGCTAGGGACAGACACAGATGGAGACAGTGCGTTGACTGCCGGGCTAGAAGCAGGAGAAAGAGACCTGCGGCGGGTCGCAGACGCGGACCGCCAAAAGAGGAAAAGGAGAGCTAATCAGACAACCACAGGTGCTGCCTTTCAGTACCAGAAGTGCGGCAAATGCTGCCATTCACGAGTGGGCTTGTACAGCCACAGCAGAAGCTGCAGGGCCATGCGCGAGGATCCCACTGGAGCACAGAATCTTCCGTCGTCTCACGAGACATAAGGAAAGCCAACCAACCAACCATTTGTCCCCCAAACTCAAACAATAGATTGACAATCCTGTGTGTTGTAAAATGTAGAAAATATTTTTTTAAATTTGATTTTTTACACTAAAACTTCAAAAATAATTATTATTGTGAGAATTCAGTCGAAATTTGATACCGAAAAGATTTAATATATATACCCAATTTATGTGTGGAAAAGAGAGGACCAATTGATATGTTTATAAAGAAAAAACACATGAATGCTGAGCATGAAAGAAATTCTGACTGTTCACAATTAGATGCTGGAAACATAAATGAAACCGAAGCTTAATTGGCAAAACGAATTCGTTCTAGTTCTACCCTCACTTGAAAATATCACTCTTTTTAAATCACTTATATTAACTTCACCGCCGTCTCTCTCTGTCTTGGGCACCGCGGAAAATTAGAAGTCAAAATTGACCCACTTCCCGTCATGCCATCGAGCTGAAATTTTGTCACCTAACAATGCATCGTATCTAAAATTCAGATCGATCGAATGTACAGTTATTAAATTAATGCATTTTTAGTTTATCTATATAAACTATATGTAGAGGTCGCTATCGTTTACATTTTACAGGTCACTTGACTTCACCTCAGCCATAGGTGAACACATCTCGTGTTTTAACCAGGTGTACCGGCATGTTTTTTTTTACATTTTGCGTGTCACGCTGAGCTCGGTCCTGCGATCGGTGACAAGACCTTTTCCCTCTCCCACCCCCCACCCCGGGTTAAAAGCAAAGGGGAGTTAAGACAGATTCAGTCTGTAAATATTTGTCGCGTTTGAACATATACAATACTTTTTTACATACAGTAGTCACGACGCCGAACTGGAGGCGATCTTCAAGGGTTTGAAGGAAGTGCGCCGACGTCTAGCAAGAAGAAAGGTTTTCCCGACCGTCGTAGTCTTCACCGACTCACGGTTTTCGCTCGAGACTGTGGGTCGATTCTCTCTGGAGACGAAAACGGTCAGTGTCATTTTGGAAACAGTAGGTGAAATTCTAGCACGAGGTGGAAAAGTAGTCCTTCAGTATATCGCTGGACACAGCGGCGAGCCTAATTCAGACAGGGTCGATAAGTTGGCGAGAGAAGGTTCAGCTCACCTCCAACCCGATCGCCCGATGACCCAGCTGGGGGTCAGATCGTGGCTTAAGAACCATTTCCGAGAGAAATGGCTTCAGGGCTGGGCCTCTGGAAGCACGGCCAGAAAAGTATTCCAATACATGCCGCGACCGTGCAAAAGCGACCCCTGGTGGAAAATTGGACGTAGCAATCAGACGCTCATAACTAGAATGAGAACTGAACATTGTCCCATTCGAAGCTACTTGTACAAGTTTAACACTAGAAGGGAACTGGCCTGTCGGCTGTGTGGCCACCCGGAGGGGAAGGTGGCCCACGTACTCGAAGAGTGCCCCGAGCTGTGCGGGGATTTGGAAGCAGAAGTCACGGTACCTGCAGAGGAGTACCTCTATGGCGATGCCCGCTTGATGAGGCTCGCATGCGATAAAATAAACGGGGCTTAAGAGCCTAACGGCTCGACCCCAAAGAGAATGAACATTCACGAGTTATGTCTCATATATAAGGGATTTATAGTCAAAAACTTTGTTTTTACGGGTTTGTTTTATATTCAAATATAGTCTTGTAAGTTGAGGATGATGCTGATATTCCACGTGCTATTTGTGGCCATGTTGTATTAAAATTTGTATCAATGATGCAATGAAGCCCTCAAAACTCCAAAGGCTTTTAACTACTTGATATCAATATACATAATTCCCTTTGTCTGTATGCATAATGCTGTTAGGTGGCGCTGCGAAATTTGTAATGCTGTTAGGTGGCGCTACGATCGATTTAGTTTTATAGTGCTGCACCAAAAATAATACTTTTCGAACGTTCCGCATAAAATTGTTCAATATGATAATAAATGAATCAAATAAAAATAAATAAAATAAATGAAAGTTCTGTATGTTATTTTTTAATCTAATGTGTATTTATTTTGAAAACCTCCGTCATTTTTGACAGGTGATACACTAGTGAGGACATAAATTCAAAGCCCCAAATTTCTTCAAAATGAAGAGTGCTGATTTAAAAATCGTTGATTCATCACACATAAATACTTGTGTATTGCGAGAATTATAAAATATAAAACTGCGAATTACCAAGGCTAAAAAATAAATATACAATTGGGGACGCGGTGGTCGAGTTCGACTGGCGTACCGATGGTCACGGGTTCGAATCCATGTGAAGGCACCCAGCTCCGAATGGGACCTAACACTAGTTAGGCGGCTGGGTAATGCGTGGAACCCACAAAGCCGTGGCCTGTGAACGCTGCATCACTTGCAAACAGATCAGCTGTCATGGTCTGTGGATGCAATTATCTTCTGCATAGAAGGAGCGTCTGTATAAATTAAATAAGATAAGATAAGAGAATGCATTACAGATGTGAGTTTGGAAATGTTAGGTGAAACTGCGACAAAGAAAGTAGACCGGAATCCCCTCTCAAATGACACAATAGCTCAACGCATCAACAATATGACTTGTGATATGGAGGCACTGATAATAAAATACCTGAAATTCGTCAATTATTTTTCTCAGCGTCTCGATGAATCCACAGACATGTGGCCATTTTGATGGTATGTATTGGTGCAACGAAAACTCTAATCTGTGCTCTTGGTCTCTCTCGTCTTGATTATTCTCTTTCAGGTTTGCCAAAGCAAGTCATTGAAAAATTACAGAAAGTTAAAAATTCAGCTGCCAGGCTAGTTCTTAAGGTAAAAAAAACAAGACCCTATTACTCCGCTTCTATATTCAATCAATTGTTTCCCTGTACACGCAAGAATTGATAACAAACTGTTGTCTGTGTCAACATCTTTTCTTACTTATGCCCTTCCTTCCTTACCGAACTTCTCTCTGTCTACTTCCCCACGCGTCAGCTACACTCCTCTGCAGATGCACGTATTCTCTTTGTTCCTAAGACACAAACTAAAACGTTTGGCAAAAGCTCTTTCTCTTTTTGAGCCCCCAAACAATGGAATTCTCTACCATTACATATTCGCAGTGTTCCAACTACCACGGTCTCCAAAATTTCACTAAAACACATCTCTTCAATTTTTACTTTCAAAATTAATTAAACAACAAATATTTCTTTTAAAGATAAACGCAGCTTATATGCACCGTAATGTCTTTAAATGTTGTGTTTATGACATGAATGTCTTTATATTGAATGAATTCATAATTATGTTTGTTCCTAATTTTATGTAAAGTGCTGTAAGCCCAGTTGCTTACTGGGGTATTGCGCTATTTAAATTACCAAATTATTATTATATGTGCGATATCAATACAGTGGGACCTCACTAAGTCGAACCCAAGGGGATCCGAAAAAAATCGACGTATGGAGTTTTCGAGTTAGGGAAAATGGCTTTTAAGCGCAGATTAATGGAAGACAATGTTGATATTGAGAGGGGTGTGGGGGAAATAGCCATACTGGCTACAAGGCTTGACAGGAAAGCGAGGCGGTGTCTGATATTTCAAATGAAAGGAAGCCAACTTGCTTTGACATACTGACTCAAGCCCACGAGATGAGACACCTTACCTCCCCTCCCCCACTTTACTTCCTCCACGGCCCACAGTGGGATGGGGGAAGTAACATTTTTCTTTTTAAAAATAGTCACAGCATGCGCTGAATCATTCGACTAAGGGAGGTTGGAAGCCAAAAATCTCCGAGTTAAAGAAATATAAACTACATTGGTCAAATGGAATTTGGCCGGGACTCAGTAATTAATTTTGCATTCTCATGAGTACAAAATATCATGAATTCAGCCAAACTTGCTAACATAACTCTTCTTCCATTTCTGCCATCTTACGAATGTGAAGCTGGTTTTTCAACAATGAGCACTATTAAGACAGATTACAGGAAGTATGGATGTTCATTCTCCATTGCATGTAGTCTTGTCTGCCACCGAGCCATGACTTGATAAACTTGCAATGCTCATACGACCCATTAGCTAAAGTTAATAATTTACCGACAACTTATCTATGTTTTAACAATAGTTAATACTATATTACTATTTAATAAAGTCCCATGACTTTTTAAATCCCTTATATTAACTTCACCGTCTTGTCGTGGTCTCAAGGTCCCACGGGAAAAAAGTAGTAAAAAATGACCCACTGTGAAATTGTGCACATAGACTTTTGTCACCTAACAATGCATTCTATCAAAATTTCATATCGATCTAATGTACTGTACTTTAAATAATTGATTTTTAGATTATCTCTATGTCTTAAGTCTATGTATCTCTATGTAGCATGTACATTTTTATGCTAGTCTGTCGCGTGGTGCGTATTATATTGAACATAATCAATACTTTTAGTTATTTCTCTAATATATGGGATCTATAGTCAAAAACTTTGTTTTTAGGGGTTGTTTAATTTCATTTTACACGCTTTTATTTAAGTCACACTGTTTGTATGTTGTATCCATCCATCCTTCCTTCAAATCTTGAAACGTAAAATTAAACCACTTCTGATGGACCCAGAGATCTCAAAATTTTACCACAGATAGATCTTGGATGACAATGCATTGTATCAAAATTTCAGATCGATCGAATGTACCGTAATTAAATTAATCAATTTTTAGTTTATCTCTATTTATCACTATTTAGAATGTATAGTCGTCTGCTAGAGTTGACCTCCACGGCTCACTGGTTTCACTCCAGCCTTCGTTTACCAAATTCCCGTGTTTACATCAATGGCAGGGGAGATCAGCGCGTTTCAGTCTGTAAATGTTTGTAAATAAGAGCGTGTCCTTTTTAAAAAAAGATTTTTTTACATTTGACTTATTACACGCTTTTATTTAACTCACACTGTTTGTATGTTATATGTTGTATCCGTCAAATCTTGTAACGGAAAATAAAACCACTTCTGATGGTCCTAGAGATCTCAAAATTTTACCACAGATAGATCTTTGATGACAATACATTGTATCAAAATTTCAGGTCGATCGAATGTACCGTAATTAAATAAATGCATTTTTAAGTTTATCTTTATATAAATTGACATGATAATTACAAGAGGAACAACTGGAATTTGTGTAGCCTAGTTGGCCGAATTGTTAACGTAATGTATTTTCGACCAGGAGGTACTGGGTTCAATTTTCAGTTGGGGAAACTGTTTTTTTTTAATACATAAATTTGTAATTAATAATCTATCTTTTTACCACTATCACATTTAAGTTATAGACAACGAAGTGACTAATTAAATTGAAATGATTATGTCGAAAAATTGATTTAAAAAATTTTGATACTAAAAATTAGAAAATAAAATATTTAAAAAATCTTTTTTTAAAAAGCACACGCTTTTATTTACATATAGAAAGTGCACTAAAAAGAAGAAAATAAAAATTTCCTATGATAACAGGTGAAATGACTGAATCTATCCACTGCACATAAAAGCGTGTTGCGCTCATCACAACTCTCTATCATGTACAAGGCTGCGAAACATAAATACAAATTTGTATGAATGTTAATGAAAATTAAAAGTTTCAAAACTTTGATCATAATTCATATACATGCTACTATCATATTAATTAGAAATATTTATCGATATGCAAAAGAATAGTTGCAAAGAGAAATGATTTGTGATGGGCGCCCCACGCTTTTATGTGCAGTGGATAGATTCAGAGGCGTCACTAGGGTTGGTGTCACCCAGGGCGGTAGCTTATGGTGTCACCCCTTCACGACCGACTGAACGGGCCGTCCATAAATGACGTCACGCGAGGTTGCCTATTTTTAACCCGCCATCCCCCAGCTTTATACTTATACCCCCACCCCCTTTTTCCCGATACGACGTCACAAAGCTTTGACACCCCTCCCCCAAGCCGTATTCTCTAAATAAAAATTAGCATGTTGCAAATTATTTTTTGTCATTTAAATATGTATCTAGGGTAAGTCTGCGCTCTGATGTCGTAACACGCGTGAAGCCATCGAAAACGTCATTAAATAAACGGTAAACAATCAAATATTTAAATAAAACTTTTATTTAAAGTTGCGCGTTTTTTTATGACGTCACATTTTAAACCCCACCCACTCGTCACACATCGTCACCGATGCGTGACCCCCACACCCTATTACGGATTAAAAGGGGGGGGGGTGCTGAACGGGCTAAAGCCAGGGGCCACCAATAATTTAAGGTACTCCAAACTTATTATAGTGGTGAAAAAAAGATGCAGGCAAATTTTTGTATGAATCCCTGAAAATGCCTTGGACATTCATACGGCAATGCTGCAAATATGAGTAGAAAGTGTAACGGAAACTAGGCTATTCTTCGTGAGAAGTGCAGTGTTGCTTATTATGTGCCGTGCACAGCTCATTCTCTTAATTTGGTTGGGAAAAGTGCAGCAGGTTGTCCTGATGCAGTCAGATTTTTTGTCTTCTGCAAAATCTTTATACCCGGCTTGTTGCATCTACTCATCGTTGACAGGTACTTCAAAAACACATGAAATTGATACATGTTAACAAAGCCTTGTCTGACATAGGAGGGTCAGCCTTACATGATGCTGTAAGGTCTGTTAATAACGTATACCATGAGAATATCGCAGCACTGGAAGAATTAGCAACAAACGTAAATGAGTCACGTGACTGTCTACTTGAAGCAGAAGGATTTCTAAAGGAACTTGAACAACTGGAAGTCGCTATTTTACTTGAAATTCGGGAAACAATTTTAGAAAGGAAGTCTCTCATTGAGTTTGTTAAAAAAATAGCATTCTTAATTTGATTCCTATGAAGACAAAAGAAAGGACAAGTCCGTGGAAAAAAAAAGAGTATGAACAATCTTCAATGCTATCAACAAACAAAACAAAAAAAGAGGGAAAAAAGGGCGTCAGTTTGATAAAGGGACATCACCAAAACAGTATTCTCCCCGAGACAAAAGTTTCAAGGTTGAGGTATTTCTGGTAATCATTGACAAACTTTCTTGAGCCCTATAACATCGGTTAGGCCCATATAAAGACATCCATGAGAAATTTGGCTTCCTTACAAACCTATCTGAGCTCAGCAATTTTGCCATCCGATGGGCAGCAGCCAAGATAATGGAAGAATATTCAAGTGATTTTGAACACTGCTTACCTTCAGAATTTGTCCAATTTTCAAAACTCTTAAAAAAGTTATTGTCCAGACTCAGGGTAAGGAAAAAGAAGTACCCCAATGCCAAACTCAAAACACGTGCACAGAGCTAAACATTTTGCTGCTTTTGAATGAGCTAAATTTCACACAGCTCTTTACAAAAGTACACATCGCACTTCTCATCTATCTCTCAATGATGACATCAAACTGCAACTGAGAGCAATCATTTTCATAGTTGAAAAGAATATAAAAATGAGTTCGAATTTGCGTGGGACAACAAAGACTGAATATGCTCTCTCTAATGAGCATTGAAAAGGAACTTACTTGTAAGCTTTCTTACCTTTACTTACTTAATTGATAACTTCACAATGAGAAAAATTCGCAAACGAAAGTTGTAGGTTCAAATAATAATAATACATAATTTTCAATAATTTTTTTTTAATTTCAACTAGAGAAAACAATTCGTTACCCCATGAAAAAAAAAGTGAGAAAAAAAATACCGAATAACGCGTAATATTATTCTTTATGGGGGAGCGTTCGTAACCACGAAACAGCGTAAGTCGGGATGGGACCGTCGCAACCGGGGGACTACCTGTATATAAACATGCATATCACACCTTTAATAAATATATATATATAACAAAATATTAACTCAAAGACATTGAATTCATAATTTTCGTCTAGAAAAAACATCAACAAAGAAAACCCATCTTATTTTTTATTTATTAATTTTTTAAAAATTTTTTTTTATGGATAAAAATCGTACCCCCCCACACACCCCACTGTGGTGGGGGGAGTCGTGAGGTGGGATTCGTCCATGGTGTCGGTGTGTCAAAGCCCTAATAGCTTTATATCTTTTAAAACATAAGACACTGTCTCTTTCATGTCCAGCCTTTTTAAATCCCTTATATTAACTTCGCGGCCGTCTCTCTCTGTCTGTCTCTCTCTCATCATCTCATGGGCTCGGCGGGCGGAAAAACAGAAGTCAAAAATGACCCACTTCCAATGATCCGATCGAACTGAAATTTGGCACACGGACCCGTCTTACCTAACAATGCATCGTATCAAAATTTCAGATCGATCGAACGTACCGTAATTAAATTAATGCATTTTTAGTTTATCCTTATATGAGGTATGTAATTTAAAATCACGATTTGTTATTGTTTTTTTGCCACGTGAAAGTTTGAGCATTGAGGCGACCCAACGAAACGACGGTGCGCTTTTGTTTACATTTTACGTGTCACTCTGAGCTCGGTCAAGCGAATCGGTGACCAGACTTTTCCCCTCTCCCCCTCCCACCCACCCCTCCCCCCCACCCCTCCCCCCCTAGGGTTATGAAGCAAACTTGTGTTAAGACAGATTCAGTCTGTAAATGTTTGAAAATAATCAATACTGTTAGTTATGTCTCATATATAAGGGATTTATAGTCAAAAACTTTGTTTTTACGGGTTTGTTTTATTAAATCCCTTATATTAACTTCACCGGCGTCTCTCTCTCTCTCATCATCTCATGGGCTCGGCGGGCGGAAAAACAGAAGTCAAAAATGACCCACTTCCAATGATCCGATCGAACTGAAATTTGGCACACGGACCCGTCTTACCTAACAATGCATCGTATCAAAATTTCAGATCGATCGAACGTACCGTAATTAAATTAATGCATTTTTAGTTTATCCTTATATGAGGTATGTAATTTAAAATCACGATTTGTTATTGTTTTTTTGCCACGTGAAAGTTTGAGCATTGAGGCGACCCAACGAAACGACGGTGCGCTTTTGTTTACATTTTACGTGTCACTCTGAGCTCGGTCAAGCGAATCGGTGACCAGACTTTTCCCCTCTCCCCCTCCCACCCACCCCTCCCCCCCACCCCTCCCCCCTAGGGTTATGAAGCAAACTTGTGTTAAGACAGATTCAGTCTGTAAATGTTTGAAAATAATCAATACTGTTAGTTATGTCTCATATATAAGGGATTTATAGTCAAAAACTTTGTTTTTACGGGTTTGTTTTATTTAAAGATCTCTCAGCTGCGACGTTTTTTCTTCTTTTTTTTCCCTTTATTATTTTAATGTTGTTTGTGTGTTAGGACTGTTTTATTATTGCAAATTAACTGATATTTTTTAATAAAAAGTTTTCGCGTTTAACGTATTTCTTTGTATTTCTTAATTTCTTTCTAGATGAAAAAAATGTGTTTTCATTTTTTTTCCTGACATAAAATCGTACACAGTAAAATTTTAGGCTGGGGTGTCACCCCCCCCCCTGATGGGTGTCACCCGGGGCGGCCGCCCCCCTCGCCCCCCTAGTGACGCCACTGGATAGATTCAGTCATTTCACCTGTTATCATAGAACATTTTTATTTTCTTCTTTTTAGTGCACTTTCTATATGTAAATAAAAGCGTGTGCTTTTAAAAAAAAGATTTTTTAAATATTTTATTTATTTTATTTTCTCGTTTATTAAAACTTACGCCTAAGTCAGAATACAATTTTTAAATATACTATCAACTTTAAAAAAGTGGAAATAGAAACGATGATTGCCATCATTAACATTATTATTTTAATACGAAATGAAGGCGACAGTATATGAAAATTAACCAATCGGGGATTAAGATTATTCTTTTCAAAATTGTTGAATGACATCATTTGTATCCAAATATACATACGTAATACAATTATATTTTCAACTATATGGATGTACAAATAGGCACTATATTTTGTCAGTGAGAAAGAACACTTTGTCTTAAAATTAGGGCTGCGAAAATTAAAGATTAATGAATCGATTAATCGTTAAACAATTTAATCGATTAAAATTGATGGATTAAAATTATATTAAAATTTAAGATAATATTTTAATTTTTTTCTTCTTCCAATTTATTTATAATTTATATTTTTGTTACTTACATACTTTTCCTCGTATTATTATTATTTGTATAGACATGCCTTGAACTTGAACTATCCCTTAACCCGTCGTTGGGTCGTTGGGGCACCATCGTGAACTGCACACTATCTCACGCAATTTGTCCCGATCCTGTGCTGCCTTTTGAGAGTCGCTGAATGACAGGCCGGTCCACTCTTTGATATCGTCTTCCCATCTCTTCCTTTGTCTCTTTTCCTTCCTCCCTGGACCGTGCCTTGCAATTTAGTCTTTGCGAGACCTCCAGATCTTGTCACGTGTCCGTTCCATCGTAGTTTCCTCTTCTTAATTGAGGTGAGAAGGTCCTCGTATGGGCCAATGACAGTACTTATTGTGTTGCGGACCGCTTCGTTTGTGATTTGCGCTGTGTAGGAGATGTTCATTATCTTTCTGAAACATCTCATCTCTAGCGCATTGATTCTTCTTTGGATGTCTGCAGTGAGCGTCCAAGCCTCACAACCATACAAGAAGACCGACATCGCCAGAGAGCGCATTAGTCGGATCTTTGATCTCAGAGAGAGTTTCTTGCTTTGCCAGATGTGCTTTAGTTTACTCAATGATGCCATTGTTTGGGCCAATCTGGCAAGAATTTCTGGCTTTTAGCCTTCGTCGGATATTATGGCCCCTAGATATTTAAAGGTGGAGACCTCTTCGAGTTTTTTCCCGTTAATCCGAATCTCATTTGTGAAGTTTCTATTAGCCATGACCTTTGGGTTTTCTTCACTGATTTCCATGCCGTACGCCGTTGCTGTTTTCTCTAGTTTTGCAAGGAATTCTTTTAGTTCGTCCTCGCTGCCAACTAGGCCGTCTATGTCATCGGCGAAGCGTAGGTTGGTTATACTTCTCCCTCCAATACTGACTGTTCCGACATGGTCTTCTAGCACATCTGTCATAATCCTTTCAAGGAAGAGGTTGAAAAGGATGGGGGAACGTAAGCATCCTTGTCTGACACCAACAGTGGTCTTGAACCAATCTCCCAGCTTGCTGTTGAAGAGTACTGCGCTGGTTGCTCTGTTGTATAGGTTCTTGATCACTTCAATGAGGTTTGCATTAATGTTGAATTTGTGCATAGTTGCCCACAGTGCCGCATGCCACATTCTGTCGAACGCTTTTTTAAAGTCTATAAAGACATGATAGAGGTCACACTGGTGTTGGAGATGTTTTTCACAGAGCACTCGCAGGTTAAAGATTTGCTCCGTTGTGCTTCTTCCTGCTCTGAAGCCCGCCTGCTCTTCTGAAATGATTTGCTCTGCTTGTGGTTTCGGTCTGTTTAATATGATCATTAGCCTACGTAAACAAGAATGTTTTTCTTCCTTATTTCTTGCAAAGCAGAAGGAATTTGCTGTGTTACATCACAAAATTCTCAGACCTGTTCCTATCTCGCCGTAAAGCAGGGCTCTTGGAATTCACTCCGAGTCCATCCTGTGGACATGGCCCAACCACCGCAGACGCCTCTCACTCGGGATTGAGTACATACTCAACATATGGCTCCTCCTCGATATATACACATATTGGACATGTGATATATGTGATATATGCACATATTGGACATGTGATATCATGTGATATATGCACATATTGGACATGTGATATATGTGATATATGCACATATTGGACATGTGATATATGTGATATATGCACATATTGGACATGTGATATATGTGATATATGCACATTGCACATATTGGACATGTGATATATGTGATATATGCACACATTGTACATTGATATATGTGATATATGCACATATTGGACATGTGATATATGTACATAGTGGACACGTTGTGATATATACACTTGGATAGATTAGTAATGGATTAGTTCCATTGTAAGGATCACCTCTGTCAAGTTATACCTAAGTACTTCTCTCTTATTGTGTTACTAGCAACAAAGCCCGTCCAAGGACGAGAATAAGTATAGGGTGACCTGTGAAGTTCATGAAAGGAAATCACTACATTACCAGAGACCCTACCTCCCCCCCCCATACCGCGGTCTGTCAATAGACCCTACCCCCCACCGTGGTCTGTCCAGAGACCCTACCTCCCCCCCAACACCGCGGTCTGTCACGAGACCCTACATCCCCTCCACTGCGGTTTGTCAAGAGAACCGCCGTCTCGACCGGCCATACATGTGTACCATGTCAAAAATACTATACATTATAGTTATAACAACATTACCCACCCAAGTCTGTCCAGAGACCCTACCTCCCCCCCCACACCGCCGGTCTGTCCAGAGACCCTACCTCCCCACACCGTGGTCTGTCAAGAGACCCTACCTCCCCCAACACCGCGGTCTTTTCAGAGACCCTACCCCCCACCCCCCACCCCACAAACACACACCACGGTGTGTACAGAGTTGTAATAAATAACACGTAAATACAAAGTTCTTAAATCCCTTACATTAACTTCACCGCCGTCTCTCTGTCTGTCGTTCGTCGTCGGGCAGGCGGGCGGGCGGAAAAACAAAAGTAAAAAATGACATACTTCCCGTGACGCTATCGAGCTGAAACTTCGCAGATAGACTCGTGTCACATACATAACAATGCATCTATCAAAATTTCAGATCGATCGAATGTACAGTTATTAAATTAATGCATTTTTAGTTTATCTCTATAAGCTATATGTAGCGGTCGCTATTGTTTACATTTTACGGGTCACTTGACTTCACGCCAGCAATCAATGACCACATCTCGTGTTTAACACCTACTCTATCCCTCGTCTCATCCCAAATCCTGTAAGGATTCTATTCCCTTTTTACAACTTCTTCGCCTCCATAGGCTGTGTCAATCTAATGAGGACTTTTTGGAAAAGTAGTTGGAAATGGGGGAGTTTTTTTTAGACAAAGGTCATACCCTGAAGCTATACTTCAATCTGCACTTCAGCGAGTTAAAAACTTCACTCGTGCCGACGCCTTTGTATCACGCTCCAGTGATAGTAATGAAAGGAGCAAATTGGTTCTCACATACCATCCCCACAACTTCAGAGCCAAGGAGATCTTTTGAAAAACCGCACCATCCTCCTCGCGGACCCTGAGACAAACAACATATTTTCCACCCCACCCCTCATTGTATTCAGGAGGGACAAAAATCTGCGAGACCTATTGGTTCGTAGCCGTCTGCTTATTCCGTACTCCCATCTGGGCACCAAGCCATGTGGTCATAATCGCTGCAAGACATGTCCCTTTGTTACCCAGACGGACCAGATTGTCTTCCCTAAGGGGATATTCAGGATTAGGAATGGCTATCTTTGTACCAGCCGCAATGTGGTCTACACCATTGTGTGTAAGCGCTGTTCTTTGAAGTACATAGGTGAGACGAGGAGGTTACTCTCCTGCCGTATCGCTGAGCATGTACGTGCCATTAAACAAGACAAACAGTGTCCTGTCTCCCGACACTTCAATGGACGTGACCACATGGGCGTCGATGACATGTCTGTCACCGCCATGGTTTCTTGTACAAACACACCCGGCCGGGTCAGTCTGGAGAATAGACTAATCCATGAGTATGGGACTCTTACACCACACGGGATCAACGTTGTGTTCGCACTGACAAGCTGATTGATTGGCCACACCCACCCTATCCCTTCCTATATAAGCTCTTACTTTTCTCTCCTTACTTTATCTCTACTGGACTACTTTGATTTCACAGCAGCTAAGTGTTTTTTATTATTTCGTTATATTCGTTTCATTTGTGTACTATTTGTCCGTTGAGGAAGGCTCTTTGCCGAAACGTTTCGCTGTTGTGTTACGTCCTGTCAGGCCTACTAATACCCTGTTTTTATGTTATACATTTACCTATTTAAAAGCCTGATTGCAGTCTCACCCCCATTACTTTAACACCAGGAGGAGTTCACTCAGTTTCAGGCTGTAAATGTTTATCGCGTTGGAGCATAATCAATACTTTAAGTTCTGTCTCATATATAAGGGATTTATAGTCAAAAACTTTGTTTTTACGGGTTTGTTTAATTTATTACAAATCCCAAAGCACACCGCTAAAAATAAACTCCTGACAAAATAACCTGCACCAAAAATAAGTCGTTTGGAACGTCGTTCAATATGTAAATGAGACATAATTTTTCTCCGCCAGTGATTGGCTGTAGGAGTCTGTAGGAGTTTGAGGGACCAATCGCTATCGATGAGCGCACGGAACATTGCCTTGTATTATATAGAAGGATATAGGATATCATATAGTACATAGGATAGTACGGCAGAGAATTGTCTTGTCTTGTCTTATCTATACAGACGCTCCTTCTATACAGAAGTTTAATGCGTCCACAGACCATGCTGGTCTGTTGGCAAGTGATGCAGCGTTCACAAGCCTCGGCTATAAGGGTTCCACGCATTACCCAGCCGCCTTTATTTCACTAACTAATGTTAGGTACCCATTCGGAGCTGGGTGGACTCAGGGCCCCAGGAACAAATCCTTGCCTTCACAAGGCTTCGAACCCGTGACCATCGGTACGCCAGCCGAGCGCGCACGTTTACTCTGGTCAGTTTACGAGAGTTGTCCAATTCTACCTGACTGCTTAACACCATTCGACACTCACTTTTACATGCACCCCCCTCACCTAATTAAGAGGCGCTGTTTGTTGCCTCTGCCCATCAGGGGCCCCTTCTCGACTATTAATTTAAACGTTTGACGGGGTTCTTTGGATGATGTTAACTATACTCCAATTTTTTGCAGACCTACGTATTATCTTATAGGCCCCATTCAGTGTCGGATTTAGACTTGATAAGGCCCTAAGCTATTTGAGATATGTGGCCCTTATATAAGACTTAGTTAGATAATGGAATTTGGGCATAAAGTTGATACTCAATTATGTATGTAACTATTGATATTCAAATAGCCTTTTAAATGATGTTTTCTCTACAAATACGGTGTTTTATTTTTCTTAACAAATGTTTAAAGTTTCAAATGGGCTTAGTAGAAATTCAGTGTCCAAAATTGCGTAAAAACACACATTCTGAAATCATGATTCATATACATTTAGATGCGGGAACAATTCTTGCCTAGGTGTATAGATTGGTGGAACGTGTGATTTTGGTGCAGGTTCGATGCAAGTCTTTTAACTCCCAGGAAAAGGTAAGAAACGTTAGTATTAATAAATACTAAAATGAGAGTAGCCTCTCTTTCATATCCTTTTTACTACAGGGAATTCTGGGGAAAGTTTAATCCAGCCTTGGGATTGCAAAAACACAAATAAACCTTTTAGGATAATTCTTTGGGTTTGTTTTATTATTATTTTTAAAATATACTATTTGTCATACTCCTTTTCACTTATATTCGTATTAAAAAAAATTAGGCCTATTTAATTTAACATTAGCTAAGTACCATAAAGTGGTACAAGTGTTAGCCACGCACCCAGACACATGTCCCCATTTTTGGCCTTTGCCTTTACTTTAGTTTTATTGTTTTGCCAAATATACTTTTCACTAGTCATAGTCTAAACCTAACTTTTATTTTATAGCCCTAAAGAAAATATCGTCACTCACTCATCAGCCGTGGAAAGTTCAAAGTTTTTATCTTTTTTCGAGAGTGTACCTAGACTTAAATTCTTTTCCTAAGAGTTTAAATGAATAAAGTAATTAAGATTTATGATTTGGTAGCGAAGGACACGCAGTTATCTATGTTTTTATCTGGACCTTTACATTCTATTTTATGAAGTTTGGGTGGCAATGCTAGTCCGAAAATGGCGGACACCGGTGCCTGAAAAATATAAACAATTCAAAATATTGTCAAAATTCTTTCCCCCTGAAATTTCGGACAAGATGGGTGTACAATAAGTTTATTAAGAAGGTTCTTATACACATCGGCTAAACACATGACTGATTAAGTTATTTTCGCCTGCTCTGGGTAAATATTAAGTTACCTTCTTAACTTGAAATTGAAACAAACACGCGAAACGATAGCTAATACTAATAACTTAGGCTAAAGCAAAGAGAACGGTGCGCTCAACTATTTACATTGTTATGACAGAGCGCGTACTTCCGGGAAGTAATTGTTGTACTTTTACACTTAAAAAGGGAATAAGTCCAATTATTTTTATCCATAAACGTAATTAAGATTGTAGTTTTAGGGTCTGGGTTAGGTTTAGTTGTCTATTTTTTAAATTAAAATAGAAAAAACAAATATAGCAGCGAAAAATACCATTTATCGAGCGCACCGTTCTCTTTGCTTTTACCAATAACTTATAACTAATAATATTTAGAACAATGTTGGAGAAGGAATTTTTGAAAAATCTCGTTTGGTTCCACTCACGTAATTTTAGCAGCAATTTATAGATAGCAATTGTTTTGTTTAGTTTCATAATTATAGGCCTAGATTTGAAATGACTTTTAATGTAATCTAGAATGACAGTTAATGGGGTTTCCCCGCTTTGCGAATGTTAGACTGTTGCGCAGTGCACATTATTACATTATATTGACACATTCTAGGTACTTCGATACTCGTTCGCGCATTGTTCTGCGCGTGTCGAAAATTTACGGGAAAACTTTTTAAACAAATTTGAAAGTTCGCTATACGGTACATAGGGTAATACGGGTACCTCAGGATTTTTGTGTTTACGTCACAGTTTTCTAAAAATACTTTAATTTTGTATTCGAATACGTCACATAAGTGGTTTCTGGTGACTCCCTCACTAGTTTGAGTGGTTGTAAACATTGGGATTTTTTTAAAACTTCATTTTTACAACTCTGTGCATTACAAATGTCTTTACTGACTTTACCACGTTAGTTTTAGTAACAATACACTTATAAAACCTAAAAATACATGATCTGCATCCAATCTTTGTTGTAAAAAACATCAACATCGTCAGCTTAAACTTTTTACAAGACCTGTTAGGCCTTTTACAGAGTCATCACCACCTCAACATCATTATAAAAAATAATTTAAAAAATGGCGCTGATCATATTTTCTTCATTAAGTTCATTAAGCTGATGGTTCCAGATATGAGTTTCAATCTCTGAACATCTAAATAATTAAAATTTAAATTACTGATAATTTACACTCCTACTTGTAGTAAGTATTGTTAATAGTATTAATATTAATAATAGTATTTCTAAACCAAACTTAATACTTAATTATAGTTAGCAGTAGTAATATCTGTTGCAACAGGGCAGGGCTACATACATTTCAACTTTAAATAAATAAATAAAACTCATAACAATCAATAATTATAATGTAATTATCATCATATAATTAAATAAGCCTATTAGTGTCAGTGTGTATATATTAAACTAAAATACAGTCGAAACCGGTTAAGTCGACGGCGTTGGGGTATGAAAAATGTCGTCGAGATAACCGATGATCGAGTTAAAATGAAAACCAATATGGCTGCAAAATATTTACATGTGCTTGAAATTTCTTTATGTACATGATTAATTAGTTAGCGTTACTTAGTGATGGGACGATCAATCGGAATCGTATCGGAAACCTAATATTTCTTCACTCTTTCCTAAGGTTGTAATGACCGTTCGTTTTTAAGGCTTTAGGACCGTTTAAAATTTAAATATAACCATGGTTCCCACTCAGGAAAACGGGAAAAAGTCGGGAATTCTTAAAAAAAAATATCTGCCTTGAAAGTCGGGAAAAGTTATGACTAATCGGGAATTTATATATATATATATATATTTATGCCGAAATAAAGGACTTTGATTACGTCTCTGTCATGTATCGACTCCATTTAATAAAAAAAAAGTTACCAGTTTATAATTGTCTGCGCATGCGTTAAAAGGTCAAAGCTTACGCCTCGCGTCGTCCCATGGCGCGTGTCACAGCCACTAGCGTTTGCAATGCCCGTCGAATCAGCGAATAAAAAAATAATAAAAATAAACATATCAATATGGTAATTTTAAGTTTAATGCTTTTGACGTGCAGGATATCTGTTACTATCAGAATGCTCTCGAATTTCCTCAGTCAATCAAACTTGTAATATAAATAAAACTATTGCGGCCTTGACCGTTGATCACAGCACGCTGTGGGCTGTGTGTTAGACCTCGGCCGGCAACTAAGTCTAAGCGAATTTTTTAAAAAATCATTCCTTATCAGAATTCGACCTACAAAAGTGATGACCAATGTTCCCTCTAAGGTTCGTTGATCCATGTGCAAAGTAAATAAACTCGTGTGCAACGTTGCGCAGCACATCCATTTTTTGTGCAATATTTAACTAAATTTACTACGCAGTAATTCTAAACTGCAGCTTAAAGGGAACATTGGTGATGACGTTTATATTAATAATATTATATACATGTACTGGAATATTAAGAAAATGATTTGATTTCATCATCACGCGCGTGTTAGTGTCACAGTCACATATCTTACTGGTAACAAAGCAACAACAAACTTTTAAAAGAATAATAATTTTTTATTTAATTAAATAAAAACCACAGTCGATTCTCGATACAAACCTTTATTTTCATTTCTAAAGATATTCGTTTATCTTAAAAAATAAAATGATTAATGCATCAGAAAATGAATTAAGTTTAATAATAATATAACATGCACTACGAAATAATGACGGATCTAACGCCGATTTACGGACACCTCGGGTGAATACATCTAATTCACACATGGATCGAAAGGGAAAGAAGATAATAACATCCGGTAATTTTTATTGAAATCTCGTAGAATCACACAATAGCCGGAAGTCTCGAAGAAAGCGAGATGTCAACACTGTTTTGAACTAAAAATGCCAGAGTGCATTGCTAGGCAAACCGACGAGGATCGAGCTAACCAACGTTAAGTTGCAAATTCGGCCCTCTTTTGTGCTCGAGGTATTAGGTTTCGGTGACTTAGAAAAATCGAATTAGCCGATGAGAAAATGCTAAGACAAAGAGAGAGTTTGGCGGTTCCAATAAAAAACGTCGAGTTAGTGGGGTGGTTGAGCTAACCGAGCTCGAGGTAAGTGGGTTCGACTGTCTAAATAACTATAATAATATAAATAAAATTAGTGAAATTGCAGTCAATATAATTATAAAACACTTAGACTTAGCGGTATGAAGGCATAGGCTACCACAGTTTTAATAGCTTCATGCAATCAATTTAGTTATTGTTTTAAATTCTAATTACCTTTTATGCATATAAGTATTGATATAACATTTTACTACAATATATATTTAATTAAAATCCAATAAACATGTTATATTTTTTTTAACATTTGACTTGAGACAAATTATTTTTTCTACTTTTTGAATGATTTTTTACAACTTGACCTTAAAAAAATAATTTTAAAAAAATAATCATTGTTGTAAATTAAATATTTAGTTGTTTATAATGTTGTATATAAGAATGTGATTGTCTCCTAAAAATTTGGTGCAAATATCTTAAAAAATGATAAAGTTATGGGCAAAAGGGTGAGAGATTTTAAAAATGGGTCACAAGTTTTTTTAGTAAAATATAAAGTTTATATAAGGAGCTTAAAAAATTCACACAAAAATTGATAACTTGACTTCTGTTCAAGATAAAAAGATGAAATTGGTGTTTTTAGAAAGCTTAGAGCTAGCCCTTTAAAATGATATGTGTTTTAGAATGATATGACATTATTTCAATATCTTGTCAAAGTACAGTCGAAACCGCTTAAGTCGACGGCGTTGGGGTATGAAAAATGGCGTCGACATAGCCGATGATCGAGTTAAAACGAAAACCAATATGGCGGCAAAATATTAACATGTGCTTGAAATTTCTTTATGTACATGATTAATTAGTTAGCGTTAATTAGTGATGGGATGATTAATCGGAATCGTATCGGAACCCTAATATTTCTTCACTCTTTCCTAAGGTTGTAATGACCGTTCGTTTTTAAGGACCGTTTAAAATTTAAATATAACCATGGTTCCCACTCAGGAAAACGGGACAAAGTCGGGAATTCTTAAAAATAAATTCTCGGCCTTGAAAGTCGGGAAAAGTTATGACTAATCGGGAATTTATATATATATATATACATATATATACACATGTATATATATTTATGCCGAAGTAAAGGACTTTGATTACGTCTCTATCATGTTTCGATTCCATTTAATGAAAAATAAGTTACCAGTTTATAATTGTCTGCGCATGCGCTAAAAGGTCAAAGTTTACGCTTCGCCGTGTCACAGTCGCGTTTGCAGTCGTATCAGCGAATTTAAAATACAAATAAACAAATCAATATGGTTATTTTAAGTTTAATGCTTTTGACGTGCAGGATATCTGTTACTTAACTATCAGAACGTTCTCGAATTTCCTCAGTCAATCAAACTTGTAATATAAATAAAACTATTGTGGCCTTGACCGTTGATCACAGCACACTGTGGGCTGTGTGTACTGGGTTAGATCTCGGCCGGCAAATAAGTCTAAGCGATTTTAAAAAAAAATAATTCCTTATCAGAAATGATTTCATTTCATCGTCACGCGCGTGTTAGTGTCACAGTCACGTATCTTACTGGTAACAACAACAAACTTTTAAAAGAATAATAATTTATTAATTTTTTATTTAATTATATAAAAACCACCGTCTATTCTCGATACAAACCTTTATTTTCATTTCTAAAGATATTCGTTTATCTTTAAAAATAAAATGATTAATGCATCAGCAAATGAATTAAGTTTAATAATAATATAACACGCACTGCGAAATAATGACGATTCACGACCTCTAACGCGATTGTCCAGTACCTCGGGTGAATACATACTCCATGGATACACGTCGAATTATAATTCACACACGCAAAACAACACAATAGCCGGAAGTCTCGAAGAAAAACGAGATGTCAACACTGTTTTGAACTAAAAATGACAGAGTGCATTCCTAGGTCAACCGACGAAAATCGAGCTAAGCAAGTAAAGTTGCAAATTTGGCCCTCTTTTGTGCTCGAGTTACTAGGTTTCGGCGACTTAAAAAAATCGAACTAGCCGATGAAAAAATGCTAAGACAAAGAGAGAATTTGGCGGTTCCAATAAAAAACGTCGACATAATAGGGTGGTCGAGCTAACCGAGCTCGAGGTAAGTGGGTTCGACTGTACCTACACATTCTTGGTGTGACTCTAGAATGATTTCCCTTGAATAAAAAAATAGGAAATTCTTTGTTGGAAATTGCGTTTAAATACTCATTTTAGTTTTTATTACTTCTTTTAAATTGAAATTAAAAGGATTTTTTTTCCTTACATTTTTGTTTTAACTTGTTAGATCCTTAAATTTATAGTTAAATTATTTCATATACCCTCTTATTTCTGTTCAAACAGGTTTCCTTTGGCAGAGAACATTTAAACCTTACAAGCTTAAGAACTTTAACCTTCTAACATGAAACGAAAAGTGAAATCAAATGACTCCGAAACGGATATCAGCAATAATGTTGAGAATTGTGACCCGACCCCGGAGCCCTGTAAGAAAGCCAAGTCCAAGATCTGGTACAAGCAACATTTCAACAGTGATTGGATGCAGAACCCTGATTTTAAGGATTGGCTTGAACCAGATCCTTTGAATAGATTTCTCGCACGTTGCAAAATATGTGATGTTACTCTTAAAAATACAAACAAAACTGGGTTAATTAAGCACATGATCACTAAGAAACATGCACGTAGTTTAGAATCGAAAAAAGAAGTCCCCCCTACAGTTGCAGTGGTTGAACCCCCAAAGGAGCCTTCATTGAAAGAAAAGGTGGCTAACGCTGAACTGCTTTTAACAGCCTTCATGTCGGAATATAATATTCCTTTTCTACAAACTGACCGTTTGATGGATTTGTTTCAGAAAATGTTTACAGACAGTGCCATAGCTCAGTCCATGAACATGAAGCGAACCAAAGCATCATACCTCATGCAGGATGGCATATCAAGAGAGGAGAGGAATCATATCGCTCAGATTTGCAGGACAACAAAGTTTTCTCTCATCATTGATGAAGGTTGCGAAATACCAGTGGGTCAACTTCTTGCTCTTGTTGTGAGGTATTACGACGAGACCAGCTGTGACGTAACCGATGCATTGCTTGACTGCATTGAAGTTAAGGATGCCACCCTGGAAGCCTTATACTATTCCATGAAAAAGTTGCTGGAGGACAAGCAAATACCATTGTCAAATATCATTGGGTATGCCAGTGACAACTGCTCAGCAATACCAGATTTGAACAGCGGGCTTGCATCCTACTTAATTAGAGACCTGCCTTCTGTTTTTACCTTGGGCTGCATATGCCATTCCTTCACTCTGTGTGCTGACCATGCCAGCCAGTGCTTGCCGTTGTGGCTGGAGACATTCATCAAAAACACATGCAGCTATTTCACAAGCAAAAGCAAGAAGCAGCCTTTATTTCAAACCCTACAGGAAATAGCGAATGCCCAAGAACATTTGAGCTACAAACTTTCTCAAACCCGCTGGCTTTCGAGGGGTAAGGTCATTTCTTGCATTCTGGACCAATGGGATGCTTTGTTATTATTTTTCCAAAAGGAGGCTTCCACACACAAAACCGACAGTGCTGTGGATATTCTTGCTGTGATGACCACACCTGGAGCTAAGCATTCTCTCCTTTTTGTCAGTTATGTCCTGACAAAGATCACAAAAATGGATGAGGAATTCAAGTCAGAAACTTTAAGAATTCACAAAGTTTTTGCCAGCATTTCAGATGAATACAGGAATTTAATGGACATGTTCATCAAACCTGAAATTATGAACGCCTACCCTTTGTCAGACATTGATCCAACCAATGCAACTCTGCATAAAAATTTAGAAGATGTTGACGTTGGTGGCAGGTGTGAGAATTTGCTGTTGCGGCAACCCTTGGGGGAGAGAGAGCCAGAGTATCGCCATGATTTCCTGATGTTCTTATCCCATTTATGTGCTGAAATTAAAAGGCGCTTCTCTTTTTCAAAAGACAGTGTTTTGGCTCACATGAGAGCTGCCAGTATCGAGGAGGCCTTGTCCACAGATGCCCGTTTAAAATCATTAATCCCTCTGGCTTCTAGTTTCCCATCACTGGTGGCCGAGAACGATTTAGATGATCTGCAGGATCAATGGAGAGTTCTGCCCAGTTCAAAGGATTTGCTGCCAAACAAAGACAACCTTGAACCTGGAGCTTTCTGGTCAATGTTGAAGTCATACAGGGACAGCAACGGTGTGTTGAAGTTTGAATTGCTTGCCAAGTTTATGTGCAATGTGATGGCGCTTCCACATTCATCAGCGCGTGTGGAGAGTATTTTTGCACAAGTCAACATTGTAAAAACATTCCAGACCAACCGGCTACAGGGTGCTACTGTTACAAATAGGTTGTTAGCAATGCAAGCCATTGGAAGGAAATCTGACATGGGTATTCCCTGGACTCCACCGCCATCCCTGATAGCAGATGTCGTCGAGGGGCGTTGTCATCAGCGCTACAAAGAACGAGTGAAAGAACAACATAATAGATTATCTCTCATTGACTTGGCTGAAGCGGGGCTTATGAGTCAGGGTGTTGAGATTTTGTTGCCGAAAACAGAAGTACAATCAGGTGAAGGCCAGAATTCTGACTTGGAGCTAGAGGTGGAGGTAGCTTATATTTGAATTCTATGTCTACAAGATATCTGGTATTTCTGTTACATGTATTTTCTACTATCACTTCAAGGGCAGGCAATATCTTGTTTCAAACTGAGCCTTTGTGGATCATGATGTGTTTGATTGATATAATTAACTACATAGTTTAATTCCTCAGCCCTCTACTTTATTGCTAACTAAAACATGAATGAAGACCACATCGTAAAAAAAAACTGCAATCAATAGTAGATGTTTCTGGAAACATATCCATTAGAAGTCAGACTTCATAATTATACAAGATCCTAGAGCTGCAGACATGAAAAAAACTATTGATTTCATAAACATATTGGGAAGTCTTGAAGATATCTGTCATTAGCATACTTAACGCACAATCTACTGATATTGATGACTGAGAGGTATTTAGATGATTTACACGTCAATTGGAGACTTATGTACTGTTAAAAAGATTTGCTTCAAAACTTGCAAAGAATTCCTTTTGAAGTGGGAATTAAATGATTTGAAGGTTCTAAATCTAAGTAACATGGCATAATATAGAATCTGATCCATACCATTGTCTCATTAAAATTTATTAAATATTAACATTTAAATAATTGTAAATCTTTCCATAAGAAAAGTGGTTCATTTATTAATTAGTTTGCATTAATATTCATAATTACTTCTGCTGTTGGATTAAGCATGTCAAAGTATGCTTACTAGGACCCCCTTAACAACCTTTATGGAATCAGGGTAATACGTCCCTCTCCCTTTTTACCATTGAGATTTAAATGAGCCCCTTTAAATTTTAAATTCTTCTGTTTTTCTGGGTTTTTTTTAAAATGCGAATTGGATTTCAACAGTAAGTTTAAATTAAAACTTAAATTTTCTTGGCATTTATGAAATAAAGATTAAAACTTACCTTTTGGTGCATGTTTAAATAATTATTGAAATGGATTGAAGAAACTTTTATTTAATAAATATATATGTACATATTTTAAGTTTATTGATTTTCAGTTCTTGTTTTAAAAGTATTCCAGTTTATGTTAAAAACATATATCATGTAGTAGTAGCATGAAAATCTTTTCACATAATTTTTAAATTTGAAGATGAACACATTTAATTGAAGACATTGCATCATGTAAACTGGTATGACTTCATAATTGGTTACATAATACCGTATTACTGAAACATGAAAATTTGTTTGACTGCTCCATACATTGCTTCTGTTCTCGTTGACAAAATAAACCCAAGAATCACTGTATGTTCTGTTTCTGTTCTTATTTCTTATTGATTAAAATCCTTTCAGAGTGAATTATATAAATCTAAAAATTAAAAGAGTTAAAATAGTCTTTAATAAAATAAGAGAAAAGCAGAAGTAAAAATTAAGAAAAGAAACGTAGGGACTCAAGTCAATTCAAACTCAATTATGTTAATGCCTAGTAATTCTGAGGCGACTAGGTAGCGAAGTCAATGGTGCGCTCGCCAAGCTGAGGGGCGTGGGATCAAGCCCACGTAAAGCCACAATATAAAATGATACGCTAAGAAAGTCCATCGCTGACCCTTGGAATGGAATTGGGGCACCCACCAGGTATAAATTATAAACAAGCCCCGAGTAAGCTCTAATGGAAACATTAGGGATCCCCTACGACCTTCGGTCATGGGACTTACTTTTACTTACTAGTAATTCTAATGAACTAAATAACAAAGGGGCTGAAGTTGTATGACACTGGCGTGCTGGTACCAACAATTCAAGTTTGTCAGCCACTCACCTGCTCACCTTGTAGAAGCCAAAATAGCTGTATCCTTTAGATTCCCCAAACAACCAACATTTCAACGGTATACATGGACTTAGGGGCCGTCCATAAATGACATCACGCACCTAGAGGGGGGAGGGGCTCACACATTTGGGACGGGGGGTGCTTAAGAACTGTAACGTCACATCAAAACGCACAACTTGAAACAAAAGTTCCACTTAAATATTTGATTGCTTACACTTTATGTAATGACATTTCATATGGCTTCACGCATGTTACGATATTAGAGTGCAGCCTTACACTAAATACATAATTAAATGACAAAAAGGTGTTTTGAAACATGCTCATTTTCAAATAAAATATACGGCTTTTATGGAAGGGGGGGGGCGGCAAAGTTTAGTGAGGTCATATGGGGAGGAGTCAAACTTTTTGTGACGGCGTGTGGCGAAGGAGGGAGGGGTGATAAATCGGCCAAAATCGCGTGACGTCATTTATAGACAGCTCCTTAATTTATATTTTGAAAAGTTGCCCGTTAGCGCAGACGAAAATTTGCAAATACTTAGAGTGAAGCGAGATTAGGAGTGTCCTATATATCAGTGGTCCCCAACCCCCGGGGCCATGGAACAAATGGTACAGGGCCGCGAAAGGAACATTACATTATTTACATTTGTGTTTTTCTCTCTGGATCGTGCGTTTTCAATATCAGAGGCAATAGCTTTTAATCCATTTTGGCGGTACCCCCTCAAAAGAACACCAATGACACATTAGCGCAGATAGGAACAAACCACATACAATCAATTTTTGCGCCCTTATTTCGGCGCTCTTTTTCATGCGCGCATTTACACCTGAGGATGAATCTACGCATTTGTATCATTAACAAGAAAATGGCTAGCCGAAAAAATGTCTCCGGAATTTAACAGTGTGTTGATTGATGTCATTAAAGTTATTAACCACATCAAAGTACACGTCCTTAACTCACGCCTGTTTGAGAAGCTTTGTGAGGAGATGAACGTAGAGCACAGATGTCTTCTTTTGTACACAAAAATAGAATTGTTATCCAGAGGATAATTGCTAACCAGTGTATTTGAACTACGACTTCAATTGCAAAAATTTTTCTCAGAAAAGAAAATCAGCGCTGGCAGCACATTTCAGTGACTACGTATGGGTCGCAAAAGTTGCTTACCTATGTGACATATTCAGTTAGCTCAATGAACTCAATCTATCCCTTCAAAGTGAAAATGACATCTGTCTTTATGTTGGCAGACAAAGTAGCTGCTTTTAAAGCCAAACTGGAGCTGTGGGGGACGGCGCGCGAACAGAGGCATTTTGGATATGTTTCAAACATTAGCGGGGATTCTAGGCGAGACTGAACCAGAGGCATTCATTGTCCAAGTTGGTGCACGGTCACCTTTTTTTTTGCTTTTAAAATAGTTTGAGCGTACTTCCCAACCACAGAAGACCCACGAACTGGTATTGAATGAATCCTTGACCCATTTATCAACAGACCAAACGAGTCTTGCATGTCAATGCAAGAAGAAGCTCAACTGCTCAAGATTGCAATTGACGGCGGCCTTAAAACTACATTCGAGAAAACAATCCTTCCAGTCTTCTGGATCACAGCCATGGCGGAATATCCTGAGATTGCCACCATAGCAACTAAATCCCTATTGCCATTTCCGACATCTTATCTGTGTGAAGCGGGGTATCTGTAGTGACGCAAAAAAAATATTTAAAAAATGGAATGAACTGACATAAGCAGCACACTTTGGGTGTCATTGTCTCTTATTAACTGATTAACTATTACCACTAAAAGGCACCGTCTCGTTGCAGAGAAACAAGCTCAAGTTTCTCATTGAATTTAAAGTTCTTGCAAGTTAAAATATTAAACCATTTTTAATTAATTTTTGGTGTAATTGTAGTACAATTAAATTAAAACTATAAAGCAATCTAAAATACTCGTATAAACAATTAACGCAACTGCCCGGAACAACGTCAGTAGGCCGCGGTAAAATGATCAAACTTTGATCGGTCCGCGACAATAAAAATGTTGGGGACCACTGATTTAGGTAATCTTCTTTCGGAGAAGTAATTAACAATTACAGGAAGTTTCGATTGTTACAAAATGGCAGCGTCCTTGCGACTCGTTCAAAGAGCAACCAAACAGTTGCTAAATTTTGGTAAAGGTGCAGTTCACGTTACATCTAAACGATTTTTGCTTTCCGAGGCCTATTCATGCAGAGAAGCATGGCAAAAATACATGGAAGACCCCGTCCTTAAAAAGGTAAGAATAAATGCTAAAAAATTGAAGAAAACAGCACTGAAAGTTGAAGCACTTACTTAGTTTAGACTTAGACTTACTTAGTCTTAGTTGACTTAGCACTGGCACTAGTGAGAGAGACTAGGCTCACAAGCACAACTCACAACATTCATTAATTAACACTAAACTCATTCATTTTAATTAAGAGACAAGTTCATCATTTCAGTTGTTTTTCTACCACATAACCAGTTTGGGCCACATGGAAAATTTAACCTAGTCCTAGTTTACTAATACTAGTTAGACAGTGGTTAGGCTAATTAGGGAAGAGCTCTACATTAGGTACTTTGACAGAAAATTTAAATGTGGTCCTAAAGTCTTAAATAATATATCATTTTAAAGGGCTTGCTAAGACCTTTTCAAAACCACTTGTTTTGTCCTTCTACTTCTATCTTTTAAATTTTTTAATCGATTTTTTTTGCCCCTTATATATAACCTATATAATTAACATTAAAAACTTGTGACCCAAATTCAATTTTCGTTACGCTTTTCATTCACAACTTTTTTATTTGTATAGATAACTGCACCAAATTTTCAGCCTACAATCTTAATCCAATAAAAAATATACAACACAATTATCAACAACGGGTCTAGATAGTAAGATAGCTGCTCAAATTTTATTTTTTAAATTTTTATATACCACAAGGGTACAAAAAATATATTTAAAAAAAATATTTTCAAAATTATTATAATCTCTGTTTGAGAATTAGCAAAACAAATATAATTAATATAATGCTTATATCAATATCAATCATTCAAATGGAAACTTGAAAGAAAACCTGCAAAAAAAGGAAACAAAAAATATTTATTAATATTTTTTAAACAAAAATCAAAGATTTTAACAATGTAAAATAAAGGCATTTTGTTATAACTTAAACCAAAAGCATGTTATTATTTGTAAATCAGTGCAAAGAATAAATAATAATCTTATCTGAGGCAAAAGATGAATAGCTCCTTAAAAGATTCATTACTGGAGAATATTCAAAACTGACAAGAATAACACCATTAGTTAAATCATTAAACCTTGAAACACGAGGATAGAAGAACCAAAAGCAAAGTAGTAATCATACATAAAGCAATTAATTCTAATTTAGAAATACAACACAAAGATAACTTAATACAACCCTCAGATAGACATAAGGATAAAAACACCTTTCTTATTCCGTATGCAAGAACAAACACATACAAGTTTTCCTTCTTCCCGTCCGGAATTCGGGCGTGGAATGGGTTGCCTGAAGAATCCAGGAAAACCAACACTTTATCAGCATTTAAATCTCTAATAAAAATGCAGGACTAAACACAAACCATAGATAAGCGTAGGACGCAATAATCTTCTGTATAGAAGGAGCGTCTGTAAACAGATAAGATAAGATAAGAAAAAAATTAAGAAATTAATATATAATTTATTGTGACATTTGGCAATGACTAATGTTTAATAAAAGGTCTTCAGTGCTGACTTCTCGCGTCTAAGCTCAGAAACCCTCTCTGTCTTCCTCTTGATGGTCTGAGTCCTTATTAATCTCAGATCCCCCTAAAGACTGTGGAATAATCTGTGATATTTGTGGAATAATGATTTCATTATGTATTACTGGAGTAATGTCAGAAGACCTGGATGGCTTTATCTTTTTATTTATTTGGACTGATGTCCTTGCAGTTGCAGGCTGAAAGAAAAGATCATGGATTTTCATCCAGTTGACACTTAAATTTCTTTTTAAAAATGAAATATTTTTAAAAACAATACAAGTATACTGCCGTGATAAAACTGGAACGAATCCCTGTTTGGGTTCAAATATAGCTTGAATCTTTCCGGCAGGCTTCTAGGCTTCGTCCAGTGCAATGACAGCAACGTTCATCCCTTCCTTCTTGCTAGCACATCTGGTATAAAGGTAGAATGCATAGCCATTCCTAATAATGCCTTGCACTCCGTCTTGGGCAAAGCTTTTCACCAAACTTTCAAAATCCTTAAGGCTTACAGACATTCTGCAAGATATGGTCTAAGAGGGGGGTAAAAAAATTTAATATTTCATTTTTAGTTATATTTATAATTTAAAAATATTTTTCCATCATAATATTAATATTGTAAACTTTATTCATTGCAATCAAATTAAAGTTCAATAAGTTGAGTTAAGTCTAAGTAGTATCAAGTACCAAATTTAACTTTTTAATTATAATTAATTAATGAAATTGTTCTTTATAATTTTCAATTTATCATGACAATTTTATTATTATTTTGATTTTAAAAATTTCTAGGCAGTAGATATTACTATAGACTATAGTAGTAGTAGTTTAGGATTTTGGAATACATTTAATATATCATTAAATACATAATATATGTATATAGTTATGATTTAAAAAACAAAATAAAAACGAAAACAATTATTAATAATATTTATAATACTAATACAAATACAAGTGTTTATTCATTTTGATTTCATCAATTTATTTTCATCCATCTTAGATCATTATTGATTTATTAAAAGTATTATCATCAATTCTACATTATTTTAATATAAATTTCATTGTTTTACTTGTATTTATTCGGATGTTTAAAGATTGCAAATATGCATGAGTTATTGTTATTAATAATCTTTCTTGTAAAACTATCGCTCCGGTGAACAAGAAAAAAATTGTCCATTTTGTTTTTATATGGTGCCGATGTTCAGTGACAAAGGTATCGGTCTACCGCTTATTGGCGAAGGCTACAGTGAACAAATCAATGATTTTCCAAACAGAATTAATATGGTAATCATGCACGATTTAGTCCGAGTATGTTATGGATACTAAATACATGTATGGCATAATTGAGACATTAGTGGCTTATCGGCGTTTCGAAGAGTCACAGAAAATTCTCCAGTGAACATCTCGTTGCTTGAAAAGTGATATCGTCACCGTAAGACTATTATTGGACGTACTCGATGACAAAATTCATTTGTTTTTACACGCTTTTATTTAAGTCACAATGTTTGTATGTTGTATCCATCCATCCTTCCATCCATCCATCCTTCCTTCAAAACTTGAAACATAAAATTATACCACTTCTGATGGTCCTAGAGATCTAAAATTTTTACCACAGATAGATCTTGGATGACAATGCATTGTATCAAAATTTCAGATCGATCGAATGTACCGTATTGAAATTATTGCATTTTTAGTTTATCTATAGTCTATATATAAGCATCGGTACCCGTCTGCTTTGTTGACATCCATGAGTTCACCACGTGAACAAAACACCGTGGTATAAAACGTTGGGCGGGCGCTTATGAGGTGTTTGGTATAAAAAAAATAGTGGTAAAAAAGATGTGTAGGCTTCAGACTTGAATTTTAAAGAGTTTTTATTATAAGTTTTAAAAAATAGCTGTAAAAAACAAAGTTTTTGACTATAAATCCCTTATATATGAGACATAACTAAAAGTAGTGATTATGTTAAAAGCATGTCCTTTTTAAAAAAATATTTTTTTATGAGTCTTATTCGATTACTGTGACGTAAAACGAGTAATTCGGGGGTCTCCGTAGAGCTAATCAAAATATTCATTAAAAAAAATTCCGTAAATTTACGACATGCGCAGAACGATGCGTGAACGGGTATGGAAGTGCCTATCTGCATGCAGTAGGCTAGGCACTTCAATACTCGTTCGCGCATTGTTCTGCGCATATGGAAAATTTACGCAAAAACTGTCATGGAGATGGTGACCTATACTCAACTCATACGGCTATATCAGGGTTTTGCGTTAGTTCTACGTCATATTTATACTAATAAAAGCGCCGAAGTGTCTACGGACACCGCGACTGTGCACCCAGCTAAACAAACGTCCTTGGCCTGCTTACACCGCCGCGGCGTACCTAGCTAAACCATTGGCTTTGGCCTAGGTACACTGCGGCTAAAAATTGTGACGATTTCACTATATTTAGGCTGAAAGTGTGTAATCCCTATGCTAATAAACAGTAGACCTTAAATAATCAATGTATTTATGCAATTTTTAATGATTACTGAATGTTTTAAAAAAACTATTTTGGTCACCATTCCAGGATAATTAGTTATAAGTTTTAAAAACCATCATATTTCATGAGCAGTTCCAGACGAATGGTAAATCGCAGTGAAGTAGTAATTACATTGGTTGTGTCGGGTTCGAATCTCGGTGATGGAATTTTTTAAAATAAAAATTATTATTATTTTTATTTTAAAACCACAATGAGGGTGTTCGAAAAAAATGTTTTATACTACGTGCAAATCCAAGTATAAATGAAGCATTCACCCCCCTTCCCCCCCCCAAAAAAAAGGCCTGTCTTATCTTTTGTGTTACAGACTCTCCTTCTATTTCTACACAGTCTTACGCTTATGGGGCCGTCCATAAATGACGTCACGCACCTAAGGGGGGGGAGGGGGTCACACTTTTGTGACGAGGGGGAGGGAGGGGGGTTTAATTATGTGGCCTAACGCTAAGGGACATCACTCTGCTTTCTTTTGAACATAGACTCAAACAGGGCTGACTGACTCAAAGAGTTTTTTTGGTGCAGTAATTTGATGCGCTGCTTTCTAAAATTAGTGTATGATAAATACGAAAATATTCCTGAAATGTACACAAAGTATTTATATAACATTTTTTTTACAGTGCTAATCACCACACGATTTTTTAACTGCACGTCCCGTCTGTCCTGTCCGTGACGAAACTAAAACAAGGATAACTTACTTGCGCTTTTGACAACAAAAAAGTGGGCGCCATAGGCGCCCTTCAGCCCCTATTATAAAATACTTTGTGTACATATCAGGAAGTTTAATATTACGTATTTATCATACAAGGACAAGTTAGTTGGGCTTTTGAAAAAGGTGGGCGCCGCAGCACAACCTAGTATATGTTATATTTTAGTTATTATAGCGCTAATTTGTAAGGCTTTTTAATTTATAAGGCTTTTTCGGCCATTGGCGCTACATTATAATCGGAGTAGGATACATCATTTTTGTTTATCTAGCACCCTGCTAGCCAGATTTTGTTTACCTGGAACGACCCATGCTAAAATAAATTTAGTGACTGAAGATGTTTTTTTTAAAAGTTTCATTAATCTATTTTAAGATTCTTAGAAGATCAATAAATATTATAATGACATTTTCATTTTTTATTTCCTTACTAGATGTTTGATTCTTTTTTGTTTGTTTATAAGCGAGAAAATTTCATGTTGCCTCTTGCTGTGACATCCCAGCAAGTAGGGTGCTAGATAAACAAAATGGATGTATCCTACTCTACTCTGATTATGTAGCGTCAAGGGCCAAAAAAGAGTATACATTAAAAAGCCTTACAAATTAGCGCTATAATAGCTAAAATATAACATATATAAATGCATTTAATAAATAAAACGAAAGTTCTCACAAGAAAATTAAAATTCGCAGTGAAATAATATACATGCTAAGACTGCAGGATTACCTTTTTACGTTACACCATTTCTAATGTAATAATTCTTTATGACTATATGATGATTTTAGGTGAACTCAAATGTCAGCAATAAATGTCATCTAAACATGGGAAGAGAGGGAGTTCATTAAAAACCTACAAGTATCTTATCTTATCTGTTTCAGACGCTCCTTCTATACAGAAGATTATTGCGTCCTACGCTTTATGGTTTGTGTTTAGTCCTACATTCTTATTAGAGTTTTAAATGTTGATAAAGTGTTGGCTTTCCTGGTTTCTTCAGGCAACCCATTCCACGCCTGAATTCCGGAGGGGAAGAACAAAAATTTGTATGAGTTTGTTCTTGCGTACGGAATAAGAAAGGTGTTTTTATCCTTATGCCTATCTAAGGGTTGTATTAAGTTATCTTTGTGTTGTATTTCTAAATTAGAGTTAATTGCTTTATGTATGATTACTACTTTACTCTTGGTTCTTCTATCCTCTAGTGTTTCAAGGTTTAATGATTTAACTAATGGTGTTATTCTAGTCAGTTTTGAATATTCTCCAGTAATGAATCTGGAAGCTCTTTTTTGGATTTGTTCTAGTTTATCAATGTTTTCTTTGGTGGATGGGTCCCATACAGAAGATGCATATTCTAGTACAGGTCTCACCAAAGTGAGATAGCATTTTAGTTTTATATCTTTATTACATTTGTAAAGGTTTCTTTTTATAAAGCCTAAGGTTTTGTTTGATTTTTTAATAACTTCATTGACATGGGGATTCCATGATAATTTCTCATTTATTATGACTCCTAAGTATTTTGCATCTTTAGTTTGGGTTAGTTCCTTTCCATGAATGAAATATTTTGAATTTATTTGTTTCTTTTTCTTTGTTACTCTTAACAGTTGACACTTTTCTGGGTGGAAACTCATACTCCAGTTATTTTACCATTTTATCAATTCATCTAGGTCTTTTTGTAAAATTTTGCTATCTTGTTCTGATTTAATTGTTCTATAGATTATACAATCATCAGCAAATAACCTAACTTTTGTTCCTGTTGAGTAAAACCTAAACCGCCTATCCTACCTGGTAATTCTAAAGCACAATGCTGGAAATATTTTGGTGGCCTGTTCTCTGCTAATGGGAGAAATGTAGACGAAGCTCGAGTTTATTGTCAGCTGTGTCTCACTGCTCAGCAGTCATTGGGTGACAAGGGTCACATTTCAAAAGTAACCAATTGTGCCGCAATTACATCAAGTGGCAATATGAATCTTCACTTAAGTGTCAATCACAATGTGGCAGTACAAAGTCAAGAAAAGTCAAATAAAATTTTGGGGATATTTCCATAAGTATGGAGAAGGCAACAATCAATGTCAGGCAACATCAAGTCATGAACTGACAAGAGATATCGTTATCTGGTTCTGTAGAGACTTGCTCGCCTTTGAAAATGAGGCTAAAGATGGTTTTGTTGACTTCTTCAAAATTAATTGCCCATCTCTCAACATAAAGGCACCTGTAACATTTGGTGGAACAGTCCTGGATGATGTTTACCGTAGTTTACGAATATTTCGTAATCAGCCAAAAATCAGCTGCAAACGTCAATTTACGGAGAAATCCGACTAATCCAGATATCAGCCGGAAAATAATTTCAGCCAGCCTTAATTTTAAAATCCGGCTAATCCGGATATCAGCCGAAAAATTATGTCAGCCAGCCGAAATTTTTAAAAAAATTCGGCTGGCAGGTCTAGTTACAATACCAATACTATGACTATAACCCTCTATACAATAATTTAATACTAATAAATTAGTAATTAGTAATACTAATAATACTATTACTATTACTACGTATGATATCAAAGTAAGTTTACTAAAATAGGCCAATTTAAAATTAAATTAGATCCTAATACTAGTAATTTTCTAGTATTAAATTTAATAGTAATAGTATTAGATAGTATTGTTAATATACTAAACAACTTGTATTTTATTTATAACTATGTTTACTATTAAATTAAATTTAAGAACATAATTGAATGTTTTGTCTAATTCTAAGTATCAGTTTGATACTTACCTTGCTTTAGAATTAAAAATGATAATGGTGTTGTAATCCTTTTATTTAAAATTTAAAGGTTTTTGTAGGGTAATATAATTATTAAAACAATATAACAATGTATTTTTAAAAAAATTCTCATTTACTTACCATCATCTTTTTACAAAGATATTGACATAGACATTTGACAAAAATATTCTTTACAAAATCAATCAAAAGAAAAAAATCTCAATAATTAAAATTAAATAATATAACAAAGTATGGGTATAATAACAAATATAATAATAATATTCCATTGCAGAATTTGGAATTCCTTTAATCGCCAAATAGTTGACAAAAACAATGACAAAGCTTATGAATGACATACAGAGAAATTTGCATACAAGTTATTTACTCAGTAAATGACAGGGAAAATGTTCTTATCTTTTAATTTGATACTTAAATCTTCAAATTTTTGTTCATTTCACTTTAATTTGAAATTTTAGTAATGAGACCTCGTCGTCGGTGTGGTATATAAAATATTTTAATGCAATCAGTGCCATGGGATTTTTGAGTAACTTTCTTTTCAAGTATGGGATGATAGGTTTCACTAAAAAAATTAATTTTGCGTGCTAGAAACGTCGAATTTACAACAAATTACTGTTCTAGTTGCGTAAATGAATGGGCTTTTGCGACATCCATTTTGTTTTTTCATTCATATTAGTTAGTATGTTGTAAAGAAAAATCATTAGTTTTAAAGAAGTAGGACTAATTTATCATTTTCTTCAAAGGTATTCGTTGTGCCATTTTAAATAGAATTGGTATATCTGTAAAAATGTATCTCAAATGAACATGTAACATTTCAATTCTTTAAGTGGGCCATAAACAGGGTTCAAATCAGCCATTAAAAAATGGCAGAAAACAAAAGTAACTATAAATTGGAAACAATATTATTTATCACAAATTGGCTGATAAGAAAGCCTAATAAAAATAAAAATACTTAAAGCAATGAAGTGCCGTCGTAATAAACAGTTTGTTTCATTGTCATATATTCATAATAATATTAATTATAAGTGCCATTTTATCAGATACTGCCATTTTCAAAGTAAAATCATGACTGTTCATCATGAAATTGTATCTTCAATATTTGAATATTTAACAAATAATGTTTGGTCTTACTTTGAAAAAAAAGTGATAAATAATTATTAATTTTTTAATAACTTATTTTATATTTTACAAGTTAAAGATACATTTGATATCCTCATTTAATTTTTAAATAGTACTTGATTAAATTTTTTTTAAAATTAAAATAAAATGAACAAAAAAACTTTTTTAAAAAGATGAGGCCCAGCTGCAGTGAGAAATGTAGAATCTCGCATGAAAAAGCAGAAAATACTTTTTTAGTCACAAACTAAGTAGTCACACTTAGTTATGAGGTTTAACATATGCGGTTCACTCATTCTCTCACTTATAGATCTCTCTTTTGCCTTCTGAATTAGAAATCTTTAATTTTTATACCAAACACCCGCCCCACGTTTTTAGTCATATTAAATCGAAGTACATTTTTTGTACTTGAACTTACAAGTTTTAAATTATTTTCTTCTTTTTAGTCCACTTGTAAAAACGTGGTTTTTAAAAATCATTTTTTTACCTTTATTTATTTTATTCCTTTTAGTCCACTAATAAAAAACGTGGTTTTTAACGATATTTTTTTACCTCTATTTATTTTACCAAACATCTCATCAGCGCCCGCCCAATGTTTAATAACAAAGTGATGAGGTCACGGGGTGAACTCGTCACGTGAAATTAAACTACGGCAGGCGGGTATAGATGCTTATATAAAGATAAACTAAGAAATGCATTAATTTAATTACGGTAAATTCGATCGATCTGAAATTTTGATACAATGTATTGTCATCCAAGATCTATCTGTGGTAAAATTTTGAGCTCTCTAGGACCATCAGAAGTGGTTTAATTTTACGTTGGCAAATTTGAAAAATTGCGGACAGACAGACAGGAAAGCAAGTATATAATAAAATATAGATAAACTAAAAAGTTCAATAATTTAATAACGGTACATTCGATCGATCTGAAATTTTGATACAATGCATTGTCATCCAAGATCTATCTGTGGTAAAATTTTGAGATCTCTAGGACCATCAGAATTGGTTTAATTTTACGTTGGCAGATTAGAAAAATTGTGGACAGACAAACCAACAAACAATGCCACAGGAACGAAAGCTAGTTAATAAAAACGTGGTAAAAAACACTAATTATAGTTGTATTCTGAGTCACATGTATATCCATTTACTCTCTAATACGATTGAACCAAAGGAAACTGAATTTTGATTTTGAATGTTTGTCATATTCTTTATCATCTTTGAGTGAAGTCATTGGCTGAGAACAATAATTATTTTTGATATTGTTAGAGTTAAAAATGAGCAGTCTCATATACATTTTCTTAAACCTCAAAATTGGTCACATCCGAATCATTTTTTTCATTTCCTTTATTATAAGTTGCAAGTTTGTAATTCACATTGGGTTTGTTGCATGCAATTATTAGCTGGGTAGTTATGTAGCAGTGACCGCCTGGCAAGCCATTTCTTTATGTATTGACATTACGTTTTAAAAAAAATCTAAAACTACTCCCAATTGAAAACAGCTAATATTAGTTTCCTTCTTTACAAAGCTGGTCTGAATTATTTAAAATTATGTCCTAGGTTTCTCTTAGTGACTTTGCATTTGAGATCAGAGATCAGCTTGAGAAGTCTGGCAATGTCTCCGCTGTTGACATGAATGTTCTGGCTCACCAGCTTCATGCAATGGAAGAAGAGGAGGTTGAATTTATTGAGGATGTGCTTACGAAGTAAGTATATTTTGTTTCTTCTTTTTAAAAATGGTATGTTTTTTTAGATATAAAAATTGAATTTTTGTGTAAAACTAATAAATGGAAGTTATGATTTATTTCAAACATCAGAATTTCTCATATTAGTCATATTCCTACCTTTTTTCTGTCTAAGGTGCAATTTAAATAATTGAAAACACTAGAACTAAGTTGATACTCAGGAGATGTAAATATTGCTTGGCAAGGGCAGAAAAAAATTAAAGAATTACGAGGAAAAACAAATGATTATGATGAGAATTGAATAAATTATTTCTGAAACCTTTATTTTTTCAGCACTGCTTGGATTTAGAATTCTCAATATAATGTTGAACTTTTATAAGTAAATTATAAGATTTATTGATTTTTTTCCTTAGTGAGGAGAGGTGGAATCTATGTAGGAATGATATGATGCATGTCTCGTGGAATCTATGTAGCAATGATATGATGCATGTCTCGTGGAATCTATGTAGCAATGATATGATGTATGTCTCGTGGAATCTATGTAGCAATGATATGATGTATGTCTCGTGGAATCTATGTAGCAATGATATGATGTATGTCTCGTGGAATCTATGTAGCAATGATATGATGTATGTCTCGTGGAATCTATGTAGCAATGATATGATGTATGTCTCGTGGAATCTATGTAGCAATGATATGATGTATGTCTCGTGGAATCTATGTAGCAATGATATGATGCATGTCTCATGGAATCTATGTAGCAATGATATGATGCATGTCTCCAATTTTGACAAAATTATACCCATCTTTGCAGATTCAACTTCTGTCAGACCAGTATACCACGCAATGACTCAACAACCCATGCTGTTGCCTTAGGATTTTTATCTGCTGGTCATGGACATCGACTTGTAAAGCTTCTCACAGACTTGAAAACTTATGGAATATTTCCCAACCACTATACTTTAAACATAACTTTAGATTGGTTAATCAAACAGAAAAACTTTGCTGATGCTGCCAAAATCTCATACATCTCTATGCTTCAGGAAGATTTTTCAAACCCAACTAATGCGTTGTTGTGTCTCTACGCCTCAGTACGGCATTTGTTGTCCTCCGAACTTGACCAGCTGGCATGTCCTCCGATAGAGCGACCTGCTGGGGAGGAAGAGGAGTGGATTAAGGTAAAGTACATCAAATTTCCGCATTACGACGATCATTTTGATATCAAGGATGAAAGATTTCTCCTTGGGAAGACGCTCCTTGCGTTAGGAAATCTCCAGTCTATAAACCTCCCAAATGATCTCCGTAACTCACTGAAAATAATCGGCAGTGGCATTTATCATAAATTTCCCAGAGGGTTAAAACTACTGAAGGAGATTGCTGGTTCGTCTGATGGTGTTATCTCACAAGAAGCCCTGCGGTATTTTTCAGGGAGTTTAGAGAAAGTGGAAGCCCGTGACCCGAATGAGCCTGAAGTAGAACTTGCACTTAGAACCATTGATGATGTCATTCATCGGCTTCTACCCACCACAGATGAGAAGCAAGAGTATCAGTCTGAGCTGTCCAGGCTTCAAGAAGTCTTGACGTCTGGTGGAAAATTTTTACCTGACTACGATTTAGTTAAGGCAGTAGAAAACATAGTCTCTTCAAAATTAAGTCAGTTTGAACTTTTAGACATTTCAGCGCAAAAGTCCCTACTGGATGTTTGGACTGATGAGCGCAGGAAAGAGCTTGATAGACAGATGGAGGAGTACAAGAAAAATGAGAGGATAGAGGAGATAAAGAAGCAGGTCAAAGAGCTCCAGGAGCAGGAAGAGATCCTCACATATTTTGACTTCGAAGAAAAGTTACGCCTCAAATTTTTAGAGGAGGACAGGCTCGCAGACAACGCTTTGACAATATCTAAATAGTTATTTGATTGTATTGGTTGAAAATAATGACAAAATTTGTTTATATTTTGAAAATGTATTAATATTCTTGGAGATATTGAGAATAGAGAGCAATAAGCTAAAGGTTCTTTTTTTTCTTTTAAGACATCTATAGATTAAAAAACGGTACGAGTTGTTGCGGTCAAATGTGGAAAGTATCGGAGATATCATTTGTGGACTACCGAAGATGGCTTTAATAAAAATAATAATAATTTGTCCAGGTATTTAAAAATGTGAAAATTTTGTAATTGTTTTAAAAATCTTAATAAAGACATTCAGTTCTTATAATGATTTCTGTGCATTTATTTATTGTACACATTACTTTAGCACATTTTATATACTATTTGTTTGGTGTGTTTCTTGTTCTTGGCGTTCTTTTATCTATAAATTACTTTTCCTCTTCCATTTTATTTATTACAGTAACATTTTTCATTATATCAAGCTTAAATATTGGAAATTGTAGTTCGAATCATAAAATCAAGGGTTATCTTAATCAGAGGCCTGGCTTTTAGACTTCAAAGTCTAGAAGTCACAAATTGTTCTTGAAAAGACCTACTCTTGTAAATATATATTCTAAAGAAAGAGTAACATAAACTCACTGAATTGAAGCCCATTTAAATATTTATCACACTAAATTATAAACTTACTTATGCCCAGGGGGGGGGGTGCACAAAAGTAAATAATTAGTTTAACTTAATGTTATTTATTTGATTTGGCTAATGAATTTAAATGAAATTTGGGTGAATTAATAGTTGAATCATGATGAATTATCAGACACACACTTATTAGGTTTGAAATGGTCATACATGTATGTCATATCAATCATTAGGATTGAAATGGTCATACATGTATGTCATATCAATCATTAGGATTTAAATGGTCATACATGTATGTCATATCAATCATTAGGATTGAAATGGTCATACATGTATGTCATATCAATCTCCAATCAAAATGATCTGGTTGCATTAAGTCTGGATAAAATTATTTATACATGTACGTGTAAATATCTTCACTACCAAGTAAATAAATTCCAATTTTTACAAATTTCATTCCACTATTTAATTAATAAATATGTTTAATTTACAGTAGTTTACACTTAGTCACTTAGTATGTTTGTTCAGTGCGCCTTCATACGCATATACATGAGATATGGGTGTTTATATAAACATTGCAATTAACAAGTTAAGCTTGGGAGAAAGACAACTTTATTCAGATAAATAGCTTTTTACAATGCAGTTGTAAAGAAAAGATAACACAATATTAGTTTTTTAATTTGAAAAAAATCTCAATAATATTAATTATGTTAATGTATCTCACTGTGTCAGAATAGGTAGTTATTGATACCACTATTTATCGATTGTGCAAACCTTAACTTTAATATTTAATGGAACTTCCTTTATTTCTCATTTCGTCTTGAATTCAACAAAAAGGTTCACAAAATTTCATAGGCTATCAATGATTTTTCAGTCAACTTTCCAGGCCAAGGGATTTTTTAAAATGACTCCCTCATCTTACAAAATTTCACAAACCCTGTATAGACCAAAGTCCCAGAAATTACTATCATGTCAGACACAAACCCCGTAGAGACCAAAGTCCCAGAAATTACTATCATGTCAGACACAAACCCGTAGAGACCAAAGTCCCAGAAATTACTATCATGTCAGACACAAACCCCGTAGAGACCAAAGTCCCAGAAATTACTATCATGTCAGACACAAACCCCGTAGAGACCAAAGTCCCAGAAATTACTATCATGTCAGACACAAACCCCGTAGAGACCAAAGTCCCAGAAATTACTATCATGTCAGACACAAACCCTGTAGAGACCAAAGTCCCAGAAATTACTATCATGTCAGACACAAACCCGTAGAGACCAAAGTCCCAGAAATTACTATCATGTCAGACACAAACCCCGTAGAGACCAAAGTCCCAGAAATTACTATCATGTCAGACACAAACCCCGTAGAGACCAAAGTCCCAGAAATTACTATCATGTCAGACACAAACCCCGTAGAGACCAAAGTCCCAGAAATTACTATCATGTCAGTTTATAGTTTAACTTCATATTGATACATAACGAAGCTTTAACTTAATGCATGTCTAGGGTTCGATTACAGGGACTAAGTGATAATAATACAACATTTCAGACATGAATTTTGTCTCAAATATATTAAAAAAGACTTTAAATAGTTTAACTACATATTGAAATGATAATGAATCAATTTACAGCTACCGGTAAGCAAAAATCCGTACCATATGTTTAGAAAACAGCTTTAAGCGCCTTTTGTTTACATTGTATTGTACTATTCTTTACAAATCAGCTGATTTGAAACTAGATACACTTTAAACTCTGAAATGAGACTGAAGTAAAACAATATTCTGTAGTATACTGATACTAGACGCCCACGCGGCGTAGCATACGCCGCAGACTTGCTCATTGAGAGTGCAAACAAAGTGGAGAAAGAACGGACACAAACTACAGCACGAAGAAATCAAAACAAAGGGAGTGAACGTCGGTTAATAAATGGGAGGCGGGTAACAACAACCTCGCTTACTTACTTAGTGCTGCTTTTTGTGTCTGTACTCTCACCCCCCCTTCCCCCAACCCCCCAACCGTTCTTTGCACTGTCTATAATGAGCAAGTCTGCGCGTATGCTACGCCGCGGGTCTCTCCAGAGTTCCTTCTTTTCATTCTCTCAAAGCCGTTTGCCCAAACCTACCCCATTTTGACAACTGTGTCTTTCAGGAAGTCTTCACCCGTCACTAAATCATTAGCGGCGTATGCTACAAATGGTAGTCATGTTTCCTTCCTTTAGATCAGGGGTCTCCAAACTTTTCTGCCGGAGGGCCGCATAAACTCTCAAACACCAGTTTGGGGGCCGACTAAACACATTTTGTGTTAAACTTTAAAAACGTTAAATTACGTGTAAAAATAGTATCTTTTTTATTGAGATTAAAAGGTCTCCAGGGGCCGGATGAAAGGGTATCGCGGGCCGTATCTGGCCCGTGGGTCGTAGTTTGGAGACCCCTGCTTTAGATTATCCATTGACTCACGTTGAATGTTTGTTTTCACATTGACTCACCTGGAATGTCTGTTTTCACATTGACTCACCTGGAATGTCTGTTTTCACATTGACTCACGTTGAATGTCTGTTTGCACATTGACTCACCTGGAATGTCCGTTTTCACATTGACTCACGTGGAATGTCTGTCTGCACATTGACTCACGTTGAATGTCTGTCTGCACATTGACTCACGTTGAATATCTGTTTGCACATTGACTCAGGTTTCCCTGAAAGCGAGTTAATGCGAAGACATGGTTACTGATATCTCAACGCAATACACTGGCAAACAGAGGCGTAACTGGCAAATATTTGAAAAGTCAGAATTATTGGACATGTTGCATTTTAATTTCAGCCAAGAAGAAATGACAGCACTAATGCCCAGATACATGGCCAGTGGCGTAGCTAGGGGGCGGGGGGCGGTCCGCCCCGGGCGGCACACATTTTGGGGGGGCAGTGAGGCATTTGAAAAGTATAGCCCTTTCGGACAACCACCATTTTTCTTTTGAAAGAGGAACACCCGGGTGAAAATAAAATATTCGTACTTTCAAGTCGTAATTAACAGATTCTCACAACAATTTTTTTATTACATACTGTTTGCTATAACTAACGCATAACCGTAAGAAATTTAAAATCGCTTAAAATTGTATCGATTTGTTTTGATAATTAAGCGGTATACATCACAGATGACACTTTTGTAAGAACACAACACAAAGAACACATCACCGCTGGGCCGAATATACTATTAATATCGCCGCGACAGTTATTGCGTGGATTTTCGTCATGCACAGAATGATATGCGAACAAGTACCTACATGGCATGGTGGTTCAAATATTGTGTTTAACTTGCAAGTGGTAATTTATATTACTGTTTCTGTTTTCAGAAAATTAATCTAAGGTAATTTATTGATATTTAATATTGTTTTGTATTATTTTTTTTTCCATTTAAGTAGCAAAAACATAAATTTGTGTGTTTCTTTAAAATACGTTTATTCACTAAAAATGTTACGCCTATCCTATTAAAGTAATGTTTAGATAGTTTGAATTAGTCTATTTTACTGAAAATTATTACGATTTTGACAAGAAAGATTAATCGCGATTGTTGTTGTTTTTTCTTCCAAATTTTGCATAATGGTGAAAGTTTGTTAAGATCGTGGATGGTGTATTCACCATTGAAGAAAAGTATATATTGTTTTTGCTGTTTACTGTTTGATGATCTTTTCCAATCAAATTTTAACACGGAAAATGGTTTTAACAAATAGTGGAAACTTAATCTCAAAATAAGTCAACACGAGTTGAGTCTACTGCACATTCGACCAATTTCCCAATGGAAGGAATTAGACATAAGAATTGGACAAGGCGCAACTTTTGATAAACGACAACAACAGAATATTGATAAAAAGAAATAAGAAAAAGTGATAGAAAATTCTCGCAATACTTGATATAATTCGATTCTTAGCAAAACAAAATTTGGCGTTGGGGGTCATCGTGAAAGTATTCATGAGGAAGATATCAATTCAATTGAAAATATAGGAAATTTTCTAGAGCTTGTTGACTTGTTGGCTAAGTACGACCCAGTATTATGTGAACATTTAGTAAACATTAAGATGGGTCATAAATATAGAGTCTGCTATTTGTGGAAAATGGTTCAAAATGAATTCATAGACCTATTGAGAGGCGCAGTGAGAAAAACAATAATTGACTAAATAAGGCAAGCTAAAACTTGTGTATGATATTTGACATCACTCCAGAAATTTTCCACAAAGATTAAACTAGTCAATTAAAAGATACGTAGTCAGCGAAGTTAAAGTTGTTGAATCGTTTATCTACTTTGTAGAAAATAAAGGAAAACTGCTGAGGAAGGAAATCTCAAATATAATTTTTAAAAAATTAGAAAATGTTTAGATACAAAAAATTGCTGAGGAGAGGCTTACGATAATGCTTCCGTCAGAGTTTGTAGCATGCACACATCATTCTTTAAACCTGGCATGTTTACATGCAGCTTGTACTGCTATTGATTCCTTAACATTTTTTGGAACTATCGAAAAGTTGTTTTCATTTTTTAAATTCTTCCTCGCGTAAATGGGATGCTCAAAAATACCTTCAAATAAAAGGCTTAAATGTTCACCAATAATAATAATAATAATAATAAATTGATTATTTATATAGCGCTGTATCCCAGTAAGGAACTGGGTTCACAGCGCTTTACATGAAAGAAATAACATACCTATAAGACTATAAGTATTAAATTAACTTTCATATCATAACAAAAACAAAAATTACAGTACATTATACATAAGCTACTTTAATCATTTACAGGAAATGTTTCATTAATTTTGAAAATAAATTTTGAAAAGATGTGTCTTAAGTGCAGTCTTGAAGGACTTGGCTGTTTGAATACTACGTATGTGTAATGGTAGAGAATTCCATTGTTTGGCTGCACAAAAAGAGAACGACCTTTCACCAAATGTTTTGGTGCGTGTCGTAGGAACAGAGAGAACTCGTGTGTCTGCAGAAGATCGTAGCTTGCGAGTGGGTGAGTAGACCGACAAAAGTTCAGTAAGATACGATGGGCATGAGTCCGAAAAGAAGTTGTGACAGAGAACGGCCAGTTTGTAATCAATACGGGCTTGCATAGGCAGCCAATGAAGTGAGCGAAGAAGTGGAGTAACATGGTCATGTTTTTTTGCCTTGAAACATAAAACTACATTCTTTGCAAACCCATTTCATGGAACAAAGAGATGTGCTAATACAAAAAGCTGTTATAGCAGCGAAAAGAATTTGTGAAGAGATGGAGACATCGACTGAACGCCGAGCTAGAAGGGAAAAACGTATGAGTGAGGAAAATTCACAATCAGTTGTCCTATCTTTAGAACATGAAGTACAACGAGAAATGTTTTAATCCATGGATCGAATTATAAAGGAATTAAAACAACGCTTTTATCAGTTGCATGACCTTGTCAGAAAATATTCGTGTATAATCCCATATAACCTACTAAATGAAGAAACTGAATGTCAAATAAATGATTTTATTGACATTGATAAAGAACAGTTCCATATTGAAAGAAAAATGATCCAGGTTTTATGGCTGTACCTATACTACAAAAAGAGGCATTGCGTTGGAAAAATGGAGGAAAAAGCCCCCTTGATCTATTAAAATTTATTCAACAGTATAGATTGGAAACTTCTGTAACCAACATTGTAATCTTGTTAAGAATTTTATAAAAATTATTGTTATCAGTGTCGCTAGTTGTGAAAGGAGCTTCTCTAATCTGAAGTTGATAAAAAATTATCTTCGTTATACAATGAGTGTATAAATTAAGACTAAAAAATCTTGCAATATTGTCCATAGAACAAATTATTTAAATTTTGATAGCATAATACACGATTTTTCTACTATGAAAATTAGGAAAATAAATGTATAAATAATATGTTTACATTCTAATGTACACAATTTGTTTATTAAAAAAATAATTAATTCATAATTTTTTGTGTAAATATGGAATATGTTTGTCTCATTGGGGAACCTGCAACCTCAGTAACCTTTAAAAAAAGGTATCTTGTATTTTTATAAAATATGTATTTTTAGGTATAACATCTTATTTGGCCTCCTTTATTACTGCTTACTTAAATATGGCATCCAATGGTAAAAATGTACGCCACCTTTACTTTGTTTCAATTAAAATTATTTATGTTTATCAATTTATAAAAACCAAAATTACGTATACATACAAACGGCGGCAAATTGGAGACCGCCCCGGGCGGCAAAAGGTCTAGCTACGCCACTGTGTTACATTTACATGGCAGTTCTTTATAAACTCTAATCAAGGAAATCTACTTCAGTTAAGGTTTGTGCTTGTAGACAAGTTGAGTTGATGCAGCCTCCCTAAACCTAAAATATGTATCGGTTTGTCTTGATTGTGGACTATTTAAGAGACATTGCAGTTTCGATGGATTTCTGCACTCAATTCCTTACTTGAAGCACCAAGTGTGACCTTGACCTAATAAGCACTATAAAGTAAAATATAGAAACGAGCTGTGAGAATTTAATTTTGGAAAAAGTATTACATGATATCAGAATGTTGGAATTCGTAAAAGATGGATCTGGTGGAAAGACAGGCGGCAGTGTACCCAGCGTTCAATGGTAAAGGGCCTATTGGGTGTGTTGGCAACACTTGATTTAGATAAGTAATAGTATCTTATCTTATCTGTTTACAGACGCTCCTTCTATACAGAAGATTATTGCGTCCTACGCTTATCTATGGTTTGTGTTTAGTCCTGCATTTTTATTAGAGATTTAAATGTTGATAAAGTGTTGGTTTTCCTGGATTCTTCAGGCAACCCATTCCACGCCCGAATTCCGGACGGGAAGAAGGAAAACTTGTATGTGTTTGTTCTTGCATACGGAATAAGAAAGGTGTTTTTATCCTTATGTCTATCTGAGGGTTGTATTAAGTTATCTTTGTGTTGTATTTCTAAATTAGAATTAATTGCTTTATGTATGATTACTACTTTGCTCTTGTTTCTTCTATCCTCTAGTGTTTCAAGGTTTAATGATTTAACTAATGGTGTTACTCTTGTCAGTTTCGAATATTCTCCAGTAATGAATCTGGCAGCTCTAGTAATGGAAACAAGAATTAGTTTGATTGAACTGTTGAAACATTTCTGATTATAATTTATTTGAATTTAGTTAAATATTTCATTTCACTAAACTTTTCTTAATTTGAATATAAGGGCATTATTATTTCTGTATGCGTGTTTGGCGCAGACAAAATGGTGACTGTACAGCGTAGTCAAAGAGTTTATTATTTTGCACACGAACCTTAGAGCTAGTCATAGTGGGCAGTGGGAACATTGCCTTCCACTTTGATAAAGTCACTTTTGGCGTTGACCAAAAAGCTGCCCCTCTCTGTCATGTAATACTATAGTAATTAATTTCCCCCCAATTCTGGGAAACCGTGCAAAAGTAATTTTAGTAGTAGCCTATCATTATCATTCCTGGCAGTGTGAAAGTGTCGGTTTTTGCACCAACTGAACTGTATTTATTTGTTTACCGCCACAAGCTACATGTTTGCTTTGGACATATATTTTATTGTAACATGTAAACTATAAGGAGTTTGAATATTATTTAATTTGGAATCATAAAATTTTTTTGTAATAATTTTAAGAGTAAAGGCGGTAATAATGGACGAACGCATTTTCATTTGTGTATTTTTCTTCTGTTCTCCAACATCTAGTCGCTTAAATCATTAAACAAATCTTTAATAATTGAAAGAGTTGAGGCGATAACAATTGACGGACGCATTTGTGTCTATTTCTCCTGTGCTCCAACATCTAGTCACTTTAAATAAAAAATAAATAAATTTAAAAAAAAAGAAGAAAAAAAAATAAAAAAAATAATTTGAATATATTTTCGAAGTAGTTTCCCTTTATTTAACCGGAAATTGCCTTCGGAAATAATGGCAGAGTCGAAATTATCAATAAACATTGAAAACATACAAATAACAAAACTTAATATAAAATTATGTAATAGTCATATTGGCGATTTCAATATCTTGTTATAAATGGACCAGTTTGATTGAATCAACCAACTTTTTTAAAAAAATGAACTTACCACGAAAGTGTGTCTCGATGCTTGAAGTAAGCCCAACTGACCCCAAAGTTGAAAAAATTGTAATAAGTGACCAACTCTTAGAGATTTTACGGAAAGACCCAATCTGCGGTCGCTCGGATTACACAGGTAAATCAATTAAAGCCCATCGTCTTTTAATATTTTGTTATTGAGAGGTAATTAAAGCCCATCGTCTTTTAATATTTTGTTATTGAGAGGTTCTTATCACAGTTACAGTTTTACAGACGCTCTATACATGACATAAGACATAAGATTATTGCGTCCTACGCTTATCCATGGTTAGTGTCTTAGTCTTGCATTCTTATTAGAGTTTTAAATGTTTTCCTGGTTTCTTCAGGCAACACATGCTCTACCTCTGCATGGTTCAGGCTCAGGTGCAAATGATAAATGAAAATGAGTGGAGTGAATAGCCTTGACTCTTGAAGAGCATACTGTATGTTTATACTGTATACTCATACTTCATTCATTTTATATGTAGTATGTAGTCAGTTTAGTCCATAGCAATGGCAATAGGTAAAAGCAGATGATGGTTCAAATGAGAATCCGTAGTATTCAAACAACCAAGTCCTTCAAGACTGCACTTGAGACTTGAGACACATCTCTTCAAAATTTATTTTCAAAATTAATGAAACAACATTTCTTTTAATGATTAACGTAGCTTATGTGTAACGTACTGTAATTTATGTGGTTGTTATGATATGAATGTTTATTTAATACTTATATGTCTGTAATTATCTTCATGTAAAGCGCTGTGAGCCCAGTTCCTTACTGGGATACAGCGCTATATAAATTATAAATTTATTATTATCATTATTTTAAGTGCTTTCATAATATTGTGCTTGCTTAGACTTGCCATGAGCTTGGTCTTGGTACTTTTATTTCTTTGCAAGTGACTTAAATGTAGCATTTTTTTTAACCCTGGTGATATGTAGCAAGAAATCTCAATTAGCAATTTGAGCCTATTCTTTAATTTGTGACAATCAAAATTTTAATTGCAATCCCTTAGCCTAAAGACAGCAATTTAAAAAAAAATGAGCATGTGCAGATGATTTGAGCCAGCTGCATCAGGAGTCCATGTCGCCCTGAGCAGTCACTCCTATAGATACTCCACCTCCTTCTCGTAGGTGGAGTATGGGTAAGGCTGTCTGCATCAAGTGTTACACACAAAGAGAGGGGAGGGCGTTACGAATTTAAAAAAAAATGAAACTGACGAAATTTCTTCTCTCTTGATTAATAACAGTTAACAAAAATGTTTCTCTAATTCATAATCAATAATCTGAAATTATTTCCTCTTACTCCATTTTGTCAGAGACCTAGCAGTGCTTCCTGCTACACAGTTGAGTAACATTAGACTTGAGTGAAGAACCAACTGAGACTCTCAGTATGGCTTGAAGGTGCTCATCAATACGTTTGAACCTAAACTATAACTTATTAAAGATTGTGGTGGATAAGAGCATTTGATTTCTGCTCTCAACTCAAAAAACCTCTTTATGATGTTTCCCCTGCTAAGCCAATGTACATTGCTGAAGAAGATATCATCCTCATAAGTGACTCAATTTCCTCAGTAAAGGCACTGAACTACTGGTGCTTCAAACCTCTCGATCTGAAATGGTTAATGTCTTCGCTGTGGTAGACATCACATTGTCACACTTCTGGCATTATCTGTATACTGATGAATAATACAGTTCTGAGCAATGTTCCTCTTTCATACCATTCTTTTCTACGACTGTTTTAACACGTGCCATGAGTGTTCTTTTTTCATCACTGTTGAAAGCTCTTTGTCAGTTGTTTTTTTAAACCAAATATTCATATAGTAAGCTGTAATTCACCCTGTTAAACTGTCATTGACATCTTATATTGGGATCTGAGTAGTGTCAGAAACGCCTGTGCTCTCATCAAGAGCAACTGAGTGCAAGAAAAGTTTTGCTTTCTGGCACACTCTATTATAATTGTTATCTGGCAGGTAAGAAAGAGCTCTGCCACCATGACAGAGCTCCATTCATGACAGGCAAAAGTATGGGTCACTGACCTCTATAACTCATTTTGTGACGGGATATATTTTTATTCATTCAGTGACCCTCTGAAATAACATATCACTTTGCTGGTATGGAGATTTAGAAATCTACATTATACATGAAACACCAGAAGTCCAAGAGGAGACTCCCAAATTTTTTCAACAGTATGAAATATACCTTGCTTACAAATTTTAAATACTGAAGTAGAATGAATACAAATAATGGCCTGGGCTTTATTGATATTAAACGTCACTGTCATTTGTGAGTTTGATACCCTTAATTTGCAGAAACTCCCAAAATTTTGTCCAACTCTTGTCCAACAATTCTGTTTGAAACCTTTCCTCTAAATGCCACAGATTAACAAACATTGAAAGATAAAAAGCATCATTTGAGATGATCCTAAAAAATATTGTTGATATTGTCTTGTATTCTTGTATTACAAGAAAATTGATAAAGTTGTCTTAATCTTTTATAACAATTTATTTTTCCAATTGGTTAATGAAAACCTGCATTTACTTAAAGTAATTGAAATGACATTCAGTCATTCAGAGTTTTTACAAATTAAACATAACAATTGCCGTATATACTCGTTCGCAAGCCGACCTTTTTTGGACAAAATCTAAGGGGAAAAGTTGGGGGGTCGGCTTACGAGCAGATCATTAACGTATTTCTGCATGGATATTGAAATTCGGTGTTGTTATTGTAGATCATCAAGGTCACTTCCTACATTCTACAAGATTTGTCTGCTCTACCAGAAGCTATACAATATTATTAAACATCTGCACTTAACCTTATTTAATCATTTTATTTATTTTTGTGAACGTTCTAATAAATTGTTTTACAAATTTCTTTTTCAACATCAAATTTTAATGTACGCGCTTTCGCAACTGTTTACCAAGATTTTTTTTTAAAAATAGCGGTAACTCTTGCCTAACAAAGAGCACAAAGACAAAGAAAGATAGGCAGTACAAAGTAAACAATCATAATGACCGATTTAGCTTGTAGTTTAAAAAAAATTTGCACCATTTTGTTTAAGCTGTCCTATTATTTTTCGGGGGTCGGCTTGCGAGCGGGTTATACACTTTTAATACTTTTCTCTTCCAAAAGTCCGCTTATGAACGAACAGGCTTTAGAACGAGTATATACGGTACTTTTGATTTTTTTTCAGCAATGTATTCACAGAATCTTTGAGTCATTTATCTTTAATTTAGTTGCGCTACAATTGACAACTTTCTTACATTTAATGCTTAAAATTATATATAGTGTAATCATCTAACGGCTTTTCTCTTATATACCTTATGAAATTTAAGATAAAAATATTTTGAGTCATCCATTTTTAATTTTAAAGAAATACATGACAAATTTCAGTTCTGTTGAGTAAGGATACAAAATATTCTATATGATATACTACTGTTGAGTTAGGTTTATGATTTAGTGAGGAAATATTGAAATTCATTTTGCCCTTTATTAGTATTAGCCACTTAATTATTAGGGATTCTTAAAAGTAAGCCATTATAAAAATATAGTGTTTCTTAAAACTTGAAATAAAATAAACTCTATAAAGAATTTACTTTTAATACAGTTTATAACTATGTTTTCCTTCCAGACCTTAATGAGCCAAATTCTAATCATGGATCGACATGGCGATCTTTTTCTGAGTTCCCTCGACGCTCTGACAGTAGTAGTTTTTCAAGAGACAGAACAATGAATTCTGAGGAACATAAAAAAAAGAATGAAGAATCTCGGCGCAGACAAAAGTTAAAACGGGAGAAGAAGACTCTTCAGCTGGAAGAAAGGAGAGCAAATGAAAGAGCTCGTCGCCGTGAACGCCACAGGCAGCAGGAAATGTACGAACAGTTGCAACAACATTGTCGATCTCCAAAAGAAGGAGTTGTCATTGCGATATCACCACAAAAAATATCACCTGCCAAAAAAAAACCTAAATTTGATAGAGATTCTTATTTATATGATAGATTTAAGGTGAAGACCCTGCAACAAGATAATGATCTTTCTCTTTTAGACCAAGTGGACAAACACGAGTCTAATAAAAGTAGCGGCATGAAATGCAATGAAAAATCAATGGGAAATTTAGAGGCGGATGACAAAGTTTTATCCAACATTGAGAAAATCCTCGACACAGTTGTAAGCAATTCTTCCTCTTTGAGCAGTTTTGAAGATATTCTAGATTCAGGGGAGACTACCAATGTTGAGGACACTGATGATGAGACAGAAGTGGAAAGTTTCAATGAACTGTCTTCTAACTCTAATGACTCTGTATTAAAAGTGTCCATGACAAAAAGGTCCAGGGAGAAAGGCCATTGTAAAACCCGCGGCTCGAAGAACACTTTGACCTCGGATTCTTCCGAATCAGCTGAATCTGACACCCCCAGCCCAGCAGTGACTAGAAGAAGCACGCGGCAAGGCAAGAGGGTGAACTACACAGAAATATATGATGATATTGAGGAAGGATACGAGTCCACAGATGAGGAGCTCATTACCTCCACCCAGAAAGAAAGCAATAATAAAAGCTATAAGAAATCTGCAAAGAAACGGTCTGAAAAAAGTAAAATTATTGACAAAAAATGCATTGACAGAACCTCAGAGAATGAACTCAGTATCAACACACCAAAGGCAGATGAACCTAAGAAAGATAGAGTAGATAATGGTGAAGATTCTCAAATCATGAAATCCACTTCAGAATTCACCAGATTAAGCAATATGTTTTCAACGCCACCATTGACGATGCCAACACCCTCAGCAAACACATTTTCTATGCACGCTGTCGCAACACCGGGGCAATATCCATCTTTTCCTTCTATTCAGCAACTATTACCAAGCAATGCCATATTTTCGTCGAGTTTGTCCCACCCTCTAAGTTATGAAAGTCCACCATTGTTTATCCCCCCTGTCACCCGTTGTGTTCATCCTCAGACTCCACATTTGCACCCACCGCCGTACATATCACAGGGGCGATTTGACTCACCTGGCGGCTACTTGTCTTCTCCACCTCATTTGTATCCAAACCTGCTTCCACCTCCGCCGTTATATTTACAAACTCCTCTGCATCACTGGCCACACAATGGTCTGACTAGGGATTCTGACGTTTTAGGAAATGTTAAACAACTTCAAGCCCCTGTTAACTCTAATTCACAAACACATGTTAATGATCCTGTGGTGAAGGATATCACAAAGACTGAGATTTTACCACCTAATTTCTTAATGGATCTCCACCAACCTCCTGGTTGTGGTCACCCTGATCAGAGAATGAATCCTGCTCCCACAACAACAGCAAGGGAAAGATCTTTGGATCTGTCAAAGCAATTGTATAAAAGTCACAGCACTCTTAGCTCTGATGATTCAGGGGGTCATTTAGATTCAAGGAAAGACGGACAGAATCAGTTTGTTGTTAATCTAAATGACAGTTGTGATGAATCTGCACTGAGAAATGTCAAGATAGATCTGAATAATTACCCAGTGTCAAAACATCAAAACTTTTTAACATCTCTGGTTGATGACCAGAATAACTCCCAACGTCTTTCACATACAACAGAAAATAGTGAAACTGTAACAAAAGTTTCCAGTAAGCTAGACAGTCAGAAGGCAGTGGAAGAAATGTTGCAGCATACATTGATAGAAGCTGCAGCAAGATCTAGATTCTTTGATGAATCAGAAGCTAAAGTCGAAAAATGTTCTTTGGAGAAAAGGCAGCATTCAGTGGTTAATTCCCGGCAAGCCACAATTTCTGGGGATATTATACAGAGTCCGGGGGCAAGAGCAAGTGATGCGCACTTTACTCGCATGCAGCCATGGAACAAGAATCACGCAGCCAGTAAAAAATTTTTGCCTGGAGAATTAGAATATAATACTAGTAAGACTCTAGGACCTCCCCCACTGTTATCCTCACATTATTCTATAAATAACCATCTTAGTCCTGGGAGAAATCCCCTGTCCAGCTCCCTAACTCTGTATTCTCAGTCCTGTTACCAGCCCAGTGTGTCATCCTATCTACAGTCAATGGGCTCTCCGCTAACAAAGGACATTTCTTTACAGCCATTGCCTTTAACCTACCCGACAACTACAGGGCATTTGCACTCCCAAGATCTACAGACCCCAAACAATAGAAGTCTGGAAATGTTAAGGAAAAGCAGCAAGGCCCATGCAATCGCTTCTCACCCTCATCATCATCAGAACGATGTGCCCTCAACTGAAGCTATGCAGTTTAACTCAAGGACTCCAGCTGCCCCACACTTGTCCAGTGTTCAGATTAGGAGCGATCCCCTGTACTCCCACTACTGTCAGCCAGATCAGCTGTCCGCTGCTGGCAGGCAAGGCACTTCACAAAGCAGGAATTCTTACCCACCCAAGCTGCAGCCCTCACTTTCTGAAAGGCTGAATCCAACTAGACATGTCAACAGTCATTCAACAGTTTCATCAGCTGCGGTCTGTACTTATCCTTATTCATCACTCATCTCCAGTTATTCTTCGCCAAACCCAACAGAATCAATGTCAATGTTCACTCCAGAGCCCAGACTTTCAGGGATGTACAGTCAGTTGCAAGATCACGTGATGCCACAATCTCCTCAGACAAATATGCACACAGCAAGCTCCAGAGGTCATTGGCCTCACAAAAATGTTAACTTCGAATCACCTCCTCAATCATTTGGGTCCCTACCCTCCACCAGTACAAGAGAATTAAAAACCCATATTCAGCAAGAACAAAGATTTCCCTTTGGGAACCAAGGGTGGTCTTCAGAGCTCAGAAATCTTTCAGGATCTCATCAACTGAGCAAAATTCATCATCCTAGTGCAGAGCCCTTCTCAGTGACAGAATGTTATAATCAAACAGTGAGGGGTGGCTCTCAGCACTCTCAGTGTCCGAGGCCCAGCCATCCCAACTCAAATAATATGTCTTCAGGGCCATATAATCAGGTCTACTCGGACAGGCCAAACTTTACACCAAGCTCTGCCCATGGCCATAGACCTCAGCATAACTTAACAAACAGTGACCATCTTGACAGCAATCATTCTGCAAGCAATAAGACAAGTGACTTGCCAAGACCCATTCAGAAACCGTCAAGTAGTCAACCACCAAATAGGAACCCAGCTCTCAGTTTATCAACATCTAGTTCCCAAGTGCATCCTCCAGCTGGTAGTCACAAGAACAGTTGGCAATCATGCCTGGACCCACCTGTTACAGGCGATGACGCCAGACTCTCCCGCAGGGTGGCACCGGATGTTAAACCTGTGGTGGGCTCACTCCTTAGAGCATTGGATCTCAGCCGTACAGAACAGTTACAAAGGCCTTCAGATGGTGGACTATATTCTAAAGAATCTTTCAGCCGTACAGAACAGTTACAAAGGCCTTCAGATGGTGGACTATATTCTAAAGAATCTTTCAGGCCTTCTAACCAAAGCATAGTAACATCATCTACTATCGGGCCAACAGTTTCTCATTTGCAGCTCTCTTCCAATGCTAATCAAATGCAGGCTCCTCCAGCCCAGGCACCAACTCAAAAGCCAGGCTTACCCCAGGCTTCTTACTGCAGGGAGGCCACTGTGTCATATGGTGTAAGGATGCAGCCCCCAGCCAGCAGTCATGAAGGAGTCTACCCATCCCAAACAAACCACAATACTTACAGACCAATGACAACTGATACTTACAGACCAATGACAACTGACACTTACAGACCAATGACAACTGACACTTACAGACCAATGACAACTGACACTTACAGACCAATGACAACTGACACTTACAGACCAATGACAACTGACACTTACAGACCAACGACAACTGACACTTACAGACCAATGACAACTGACACTTACAGACCAATGACAACTGACACTTACAGACCAATGACAACTGACACTTACAGACCAATGACAACTGACACTTACAGATCAATGACAACTGACACTTACAGACCAATGACAACTGACACTTACAGACCAATGACAACTGACACTTACAGACCAATGACAACTGACACTTACAGACCAATGACAACTGACACTTACAGACCAACGACAACTGACACTTACAGACCAATGACAACTGACACTTACAGACCAATGACAACTGATGCTTACAGACCAATGACAACTGACACTCAAGTTAAACACAGAGATGTTAAACCCATGCTGAGTTCCCTTGTCAGTGCTTTAGATCTTGGAAGTAACGCTCTGCAGAAAGCTGTGCCCAAAGATTTGGGGACAGAACCACCAAGGATCAAAGAATCTTCCAGTCATGTTGTAAAACAACTCAAGTCCAACATAGCCAATGGTCATCAGCTATTTGATCCTCCACTTACACCAGCTCAAATCAAACAAGAACATTGTCATGCTGCCGATGTCTCACATTCACAAAGTTTATTGGCTCCACTGATCGGCCCACTTAATCCCAAACCAGCAGCACTTAATATAGGAAATAACTCAGGAAATACAAGACTGGTCAGAACTTTAAGTGCTGATGGTGACAAACAATTTGATGCAAGAATTAAACAACACATGAGGCCAGTTACTACAACCAACAATGGCAATGTACCACCTTTAAATTCTTGCTCTCCTAGTCCAGAGACTTGTTCGGCGATCGTGAGGATTTGGGGCGAAGTGAGCCCCCCCTTTAAAGAGAAGCAAACAGGTATATCAAGCAATCTATCAAAAATTCATGTTGTTACAAAGGCCTTGAAAACAGCTTCCAATACAAACTGCTCCCAGTCTAACGATCAGACGTTGCACCTTTCTTCAACAATTGCATCTCACACTACGATCGAGACTCCTGCTATATTAAACTCCATACCGGAGCAAACAAACAAGGTTTTCAGCAAACACCACTTACAGACTGAGGATGGGACGTCCTCAGGGGATAATGAAATTTCCCAACCTGCCAACAGTTCCAACGAGCATTTGACCACCACCCTACCCCCAAGAAATGATAGCAGATCAAATGCAATAAAAAATGTCCTTTCCCCTGCACAAACAGCACCGTTTGACAAACACAATGTTACTTTGAGAGGAGATGAATCGATAAACTCACCCCATGGTGATAAAACAGCAGGCGGGAGGGTGGATTCACCACTAAATTCTAACCCTGATTCCTGTGACAACATCCAGCCGAGTCGTCTTCCCTTGGTGGTGCACTTAGGTGAATCTAGTGACATTGATCAGGGGAAACAATCGTCACTGACCCCTTTAATAACCAACTGGAATGAGACCTGTCCTAATGTAGGTGGTCCAAGTAATGTTCATTTACCAACAGTGAAACATGTCGCTGTCATATTATCCTCTCCTAGACACGCACAATTGAAAAAGAGCAGTCCTGGTATTTCAAGGTCAGAGAGAGATGAAATGACATTCGCCTGGCATACTTCAAAGCCTGCCTCCACTGAAGACATAGCTGAACACTGTGGCAGAACAACCAGGACAGGAAATGACCCCAGTCAGGCTGGTATTTGTGATTTAGACCTGGGACTCGAAGTAGAAAATCCATACATCGTTACCATCAGTGCACCAGCTTTGGTAAGTGATGGTCCTAACCAGGAATACAGCACTGCAGAGCCTGACCTGTCTCTAGTTAAAGAGGAAAACAGTGGAGCACTGGTCAGTCTGAACCTCAGGGAGGTCATTGACCTCAGTGATGATGATGGTTGCATTGTTGAAACAGACAGACACTCATCTAATACATCGGAAATACCTCAAAGTCATGCAGAGCCTGACCTGACCCTCGTTAAAGAGGAAAACGGAACACTGGTCAGTCTGAACCTCAAGGAGGTCATTGACCTCAGTGATGATGATGGTTGCATTGTTGAAACAGACAGACACTCATCTAATACATCGGAAATACCTCAAAGTCATGCAGAGCCTGACCTGACCCTCGTTAAAGAGGAAAACAGTGGAACACTGGTCAGTCTGAACCTCAAGGAGGTCATTGACCTCAGTGATGACGATGGTTGCATTGTTGAAACAGACAGACACCCATCTAATACATCGGAAGTACCTCAAAGTCATGCAGAGCCTGACCTGACCCTCGTTAAAGAGGAAAACAGTGGAACACTGGTCAGTCTGAACCTCAAGGAGGTCATTGACCTCAGTGATGACGATGGTTGCATTGTTGAAACAGACAGACACCCATCTAATACATCGGAAGTACCTCAAAGTCATGCAGAGCCTGACCTGACCCTCGTTAAAGAGGAAAACAGTGGAACACTGGTCAGTCTGAACCTCAAGGAGGTCATTGACCTCAGTGATGATGATGGTTGCATTGTTGAAACAGACAGACACTCATCTAATACACCGGAAATACCTCAAAGTCGTGTTAGTTGTCCGGATGCATCTAAAGGAAAAGTAGATAGAACCTGCAAGCCACAGTCAGGAGATATGCATCAAAGCAAGGGGGCTTTAACTGTTCTTAGTGTAGATACAGACTCTTATCCAGACCCAGACCCCATTTCTCAGCCAGATTTGTCCAACGGATCTCCAGAGTCTTTCACTGATAATATCGTAACATTAAAACCACAAACTGCGCCCAAAGCTCTACCTGCTCCAATGATAAAAAGTCCCTTAACAGGACAAATGGTTGTTTTAAGCAATCAGCAAATAGATTACATTAAAAGTCTAGAGGCCAAAATGAAGAAAGATATCAGTAAGATTATTGCTGGTCCTGCAAAGGGACCACAAAACAATGAAGCCCTTGTTTCAAATGCAAGTCACAACAAGGAGCCTTGCGCACCAATAGTTGCTGCCTCTCAACAGAAGGCCCAGCATGAAATTTCCCACCCCACACATCCAACGTCTCGCATATCAAGTAACAGCTACACCATTTCTGTGAGTGCTCCTCCTGGCAACTCATCAGCATCTCCACAGCAGAGTCAGATGAAAAATATGAAAAGGATTCACGTGAAGGACGAGCCAGATGACTCGGTTGAAGTTGATGATGACAATGTAAGTACATGCAGCTCAGAAGTGTCTCATTCGTCGTTTGTCTCTGGGGTGTCTTCATCCAAGACACGCAGGTCCTCATCCAGCTCTGTCACTCCCATGAAGGACCAGCTATCAGAAGCACTCAGTGTCAGGGCACAACAAGCTATTTCACTGATTAGCTCTTGGACCAAAGAAGAGGTGTCTTCGTGGTTGAAAGCACACCATTTTGATAAAGTCTGTCCCAAGTAAGTTGACATTTAGATTTGGCCTATTAAATTTTTGTGTTTTTTTTTAAAAACAGTTTTTATGTTTGTTTATAAAGTTTACACACTGGAATGCACATTTAAAAAAAACAGTAATTATTATAAAATCATTCCCATCCCAACATAGCAGCACAGCAAGAGCAGATTTAAGATTTCTTTTTTTATTAAGAGCTATTGAGTGTAAACATTTTCAAAATATTTATGAGCAGTCCCCCTTATTACAAGCTTTTATTTAACTCACACTGTTTGTATGTTGTATCCGTCAAATCTTGTAACGTAAAATTAAACCACTTCTGATGGTCCTAGAGATCTCAAAATTTTACCACAGATAGATCTTGGATGACAATACATAAAATACATTGTATCAAAATTTCAGATCGATCGAATGTACCGTAATTAAATAAATGCATTTTTACGTTTATCTTTATATATAATCTGTATCCGTGCTATTCTTGACTTTCACGTGAATGTCACCGGAGTTCACAACCAGCCATGGATGACGACATTCCAGGTGTTAAACAGCTCAGTAATTCGAAACTAAATCTAAATTGACATGATAATACAAGAGGAACAACTGGTATTTGTGTAGCCTAGTTGGCCCAATTGTTAGCTTAATGGATTTTCGACCTGGAGGTACTGGGTTCAATTTTCAGTTGGGGAAACTGTTATTTTTTCATATACATAAATTTGTAATTAATAATCTATCTTTTTACCACTATCACATTTAAGTTATAGACAACGAAGTTTGACTAATTAAATTGAGTTGATTATGTCAAAAAATTGATTAAAAAATTGTTTTACTAAAAAGTAGAAAATAAAATATTTAAAAAATCTTTTTTTAAAAGGACACGCTTTTATTTACATATAGAAAGTGCACTAAAAAGAAGAAAATAAAAATTTTCAATCCGTGAACCTATCGACTGCACATAAAAGCGTGGGGCCCTCATAACAACTCACAATCATGTACAAAGCTGCGAAACATAAATACAAATTATATGAATATTAATAAACATTTAAAGTTTCACAACTTTGATCATATACATGCTACTATCATATTAATTAGAAAAATTTATCTATATGCAAAAGAGTAGTTGCAATAAGAAATGAGTTGTCATGGGCGCCCCACGCTTTTATGTGCAGTCGATAGGTTCACGGATTAAAATTTTTTATTTTCTTCTTTTTAGTGCACTTTCTATATGTAAATAAAAGCGTGTCCTTTTTAAAAAAAGATTTTTAAAATATTTTATTTTTTGTTATTTTTGAGATGGGCAGTAACTTTCAAGTTTCAAGCAGTAGATATAATATATATTGGTAGCTCAATGCTATGGCGGATTAAGGGGGGGGGGCTGAACGGGCTAAAGCCAGGGGCCCCCGATGCTTTAGGGGCCCCCAAATTTAGTATATTTTATAATAAAGGTGGACAAATGTTTGCATGAATTCCTGAAAATATCATGAATTTAATAAATTAATAAAATCTCATCTATTAACTATTAATTAATCTAATCGCTATTCGGACCGGATAGTCTTAGTAAAAAAAACCCCTGATTTTATAGGCTCAATAAGAGAAAATATTAAAGAATATTGTTTATTTTTAAAAAATTTACATCTTCTGTCAAGCTCTTCTGGTCATGTGGAAGTGTGTCGGCTTGCGGTGCAATCGGTGACGCGATCGATTTCCGGCGGGGGAATAATTTTTTTTCTCATTTGTCTTTTTTTAAAAAAAATTGTCTTTTTACACTCAATTGTAGGATACCGGCTAACAGTTATTTCTTCATATTCGGGTTTTTCATGAATAATCTTTTTGGGTGGGAAGGCAATCCCGTAGTACAACAAAGTATGAGAAAGGAACCAATGGACTATTTAGTTACAAGTCTGATATTAGCTGCTAGCAATCATTTTATTTAAAGGGACGCTGGCTGGATAGGGCCCCAGTTTGAATTGGGGCCCCCGTGCAGTCTTAATCTGCCCTTGGCTCAATGGACTGTAACATTTTCATATGACCATTTACAACTAAACAAAAATTACCTATACATCTATATATAACTCACCAGAACAAGATCAACAGCGAGTAGTTTGAAAATAAGCAGCAAAGCATGACGAATGACCCTCGCTGGGGTCGACCAATCAAGCGAAGTGGGTTCAAAGGGGGGTGGGGTGGGCATGTTTCAAGACCAACAATGCTTCTTGCGTTCACTTGCGTTGTTCCTTCACAGAATAACATGTTGTTTGTGGTGTAGTGGTTATCATGTCCTCCTTACACACAGAAGGTACTCATTTCAAGCCTCAGCGGAAATTATTTTTAAATTTTTAAAAATGTTTGTTTATGCCCGTTCTTTTCCACCTTTTTTGCGAACATACCTGACCCTCGCTAGGGTCGGCCAAACACAGTTTATTGTTGGCAAGCTAGGTTGGTGCCGGGCGGGGGCATGTAGCTAATCGCAGTTCGCATGTCTTGAGACTATTAAAACGATAGCGATGTCCCCCCCCCCGAGGTTCATTCACGTTGTTCTGATTTCTTCGCCCAGTAGTTTGTGTCCGTTCCTTCTCCCTTTCTTTGCGCTATCTATAAGCAAATCTGCGGCGTATGCTACGCCACGGGTCATATCTAGGTTATAAAATTTTGACGCTCATTTTTGACTGATGTGGCACTCACCCTGTTCTTGACCCACTGATGTGGCCCTCACCCTGTGTAGTTTGCTCATCCATCCATTACCCATTTTTCCTCATGGTAACATATTCTAAATCTTACCTTCAAACAATGTATCTACCAACATGCACCCTGAACTTAAACTTGTGACGCTTGCTATCATTGATTAATCATGTAATAATGATCTGTACGATGAATATTTCATTTAAATGTTCAACTCTTCATTTAAGCTGATAATTAAATTTAAAAAAAAACTGTTATATTATTTTAAAAAGTTGCCAGTTAATTTTTTTAACGTACATTTGTTACTTTATACTTTCAGTTTGAGTTGCCTAGACAGTAAAGGTCTACAGAGAATGGCTTTTGAATACCATCATGATCCAGATTTGTTCTACAACAGGATTAAGAAATCCTTAGGTTTGAAACTGTTCCAAACCATGGTGATCTGCAATGGTATGAAGGAACTCTGTAAACCATAGAATAAAGCTGAGTAGTCCGTTGTCATGGAAACAGACGGAACTCTGTAAACCATAGGATAAAGCTGAGTAGTCCGTTGTCATGGAAACAGACGGAACTCTGTAAACCATAGGATAAAGCTGAGTAGTCCGTTGTCATGGAAACAGACTTTACAAAAATGTGTTTGTCCGTCCAACCGCCCCCATACCATCGAATCACTGAAGGAGCAAAGCTATGACAACTCTATATATAGTTTTCGACACTGGTACAGAATGCACTTTTGCTCATAGCTGAAAGAAGGAACACATTTATTATCACAAGGGATCCAGCTCCAATATGTGTGCTGTGTCTAACTTTTATCATCTACAATTATCTAAGTTGTCTACATTATATTGTATGTTTGAAGAAATTTTTAATGATTATCTTTATTTTGTGGATAATTTTATAAATAGAAAACGTGTAATCAAACTTACACCTATTCATGATTCTGAATAGCAATATTAATTAATTTTTTTGAATGGTTTACATTTTAAGATTGATAAGTTACAAAATCTGCAAACAGCAGTTGTGATTCAATAGTTTTAAAAATTGTATTTTGTACATTTTCAAACTTTTTTTTTCAAAGAACGTCACATATTGAGTTCACTCAAGGGTCAGGCTTGGCAGGAAACTCTTGACAACTTTGAACAACTTCCCTTTGCCTTTACACACATCGGCCCCGGGGAGCGGTCAGGAGTGCTCTGCTCATATGTTGAGTTGAAGCTTCTTGACATGTGACATAATAGCTAACAGATTTCATAATTTTATTTCACACATATGTGCATATGGGTGACTGTGATGTGAAAACCATTAGCATAAATAATCTTATTGTCTAAGAATGGGACTATGATGTTTTATTCAATTCAAGAGAGCATTTTACTATCAGTGTCATCACAAGTGGTTTTCTTGGTTGGGATACATCTGTGATATAAGTACCTGTCAAACTGTAGAATTGCATTTATTTTTCCAATAATTATGTTTTAAAATATAATTAAATTTATTTTCTTTGGTTAGAAGACACAGTCAAAAGGTAATTGACACAAAGTTATTAAGCAATACTTGGTGACTTATTTTTGTGCTTCCTGTGCATTTTATTTTGATCCTGTGTTTAATTAGTGTGATTAATCTTTAATTCTGAAAAATATACACCATTTTTTCTTAAGCAACTTTACCAGCCAGTTTCCACTGGAATTAAGGAAATTCCTCTTATACAATGATAAAATAATTGTTGAAAATTTGAATTTGTTTCAAAAAATTAACACTACATTTATTAAATCAACTGCATTATTAAAATCCCCATACACATATCATCATAACATTTGTGTAAATTCACATGCCAAAATATCCTCCATAATAACACTTATATTATGTGCAAGTGATATTTGTTTTGAGAAGGAGTGTAATCCCTCCTTGTAGTGGCTGCTGATGGCAGTAATATTGACAGAATGTATTGAAGTATTATTTATTGATAGCCATGGTTAGATATAAAATGTGGCACAAACATTTGGCTTCACTCTTAGGAGTTGACCAAAGAAATTGTTTCAAATACACACCAACAATATTGATCATCTCCACATCTGAGGTTCAGCCAGGTCAGCTGATGCCCAAGTTTAGATCTATCTATTATCATTTCAATATATTATTAATTATTTTTTTTATTGATATTGGTTGGTTGTATTTTTAAAATTTTCTTTGTATCCGGGATTTTTGGAAAACTTATTGTTTTTTCTTAAAAACTCATCTCAATCATGAAAAAAAAACCAACAGAATAATTCAGTATCGATTGCATTTATATTTATTATAAATTTGTATTTATTTATTTATGTATTGTTAGCAGACTTGAATGCGGCAGTTGTTCACTTTCTGATAATTTGTGATAATGTGGACCGGAGGTTCAAATATCAATCCTAATGACAGCTCACAATAAAGATAAGATACACTATATATTATATATACCAATACAAGGATGTGAACAAAATGCTTGCCACAAATTTTAATTTCAATTGACATCCACGGATTAACTATTGTTTCCCATCATGTAATTATTGAGCAAAAGATTTAGGTTTATGAGAATTAATTATTGAGTTAATACAAATAAAACTAGCCACTACTACAAAATTACATCGTCTTATGTCTCATGCTTGTAGTAATGTAAAAACCATGAGAAGGTCATGTGTTCATTTGAAATGATTGTAGCTACAGAGTTTTTGCTAAATATTTGAAAAGGAATAAAATACAAATCTAGAAAATGAAATTCTGAACAGATAGACATAATTCAATAAACATGACCTCTGCCCTTTAAAAGGCCGGCCACTTATTCTCACCTGCCTCTTATGTATTTGTGAGATTTCCCTCAAAGAAGAATACTTTTGATGAAACACAAAATCAGAGGTGTGCAACAGGCGGCCCGCGGGCCACAAACCGGCCCGTCAGACCAGTTCATGTGGCCCGCCAATCATATTTGATTTGTATACTCGCACACTTTACTAAAGTTATCAAGAGTACATTTTTTACGGGTACTGGCCCTCGTTGTTACAAAGTTCACATGTGGCCCGACGTTGGAAAATGTTGCACACCCCTGCACAAAATGAATGAGTGGAGAGTAGAAAAACCATCTGGTAGAACCGAAACTGACGAACATTTGAGCATCAGTGACATGATAAAGTGTGTGGTGGGGGTTCTAACTATAGGTTGCACTGTAGTAGTACAAATTGCAGTTTTAGCTGATTTCATATATTTTTGTTTTTTTTGGTGAAGGGGTGGAAAGACATGTTGGTGGTGGGGGGAGGGGGTGGCATGAACTCTAGATTCTACTTATATGAACTGTCGTGTTCTATCTTTGCAGTTTTGTTTTCAGCTTAGTTGATTGTTCCCCTCGTCACGGGAAGGAGGGGGGGTCAGATGACACTTGGAGTAACACGCAAATACAAATATAAAAAATGATGTTTTTCCCAATACAATAACGAGTTTTGAAAGAATGAAATAATGTTTAATTACCTTAAAGTTAAAGGTAATGCGCCGTGATGAAAGTCTGGGGGGAAAAGACGACAAGCGAGAGTAAGAAACAATGAAGCAACTACTGGAAGGTATTCGCGATTTGGGTTAATCATAGAACTGGAACTAGGATAACAATACCATAGCTGGGACCCATCCTGGGTGCCATCAGACAAGAGCGACAAATGACAATAGGAAAGAATTCAAACTGAAATGTAGAAGAGGGGGAAAAAATCAACTTAGAAAGCATGTCATAAAAACACCAATTTCCAATGTTATTTCACCAAGTTTACATACATCGAATTACATCTAAGGTGAATAATTTCGCTTGCCCCGAGCTCAAGACATCTGCCCACTTAATGTCAACAGCGTCAACTGTTTCGTCTTGTTACGGGCTGGTATTGGTATTACTATGGGAAGGACCACTTAAGACAGTGCCACAAACTCAACATCATCAATCGCTGACTGCACAAAATTATTCTTTAACTCTTACTCCTAGGCAATTCCTTCAAAATCTATGGTGCAACTCCTTACTTAATACTAGATTACATAAACCGTCACTACGTCGTAGCTTCTAACGTAGCCTCTAACACCGCGTCATAATGTAATAGCGCGTTCACTAAAAATAGCACCGTGCGCCAAACAAGCAGAAACATCACTATCGCACATACTCAGTCCCATGCAACTTCTAACTTCATTAAAAAAATCTTTTCAAGTTTGAAAATGATCGCTCTCCGCTGCAAATGGCTGTCATCATTGAGAGATAGGTGATAAGTTCGATGTGTACTTTTGAAAAGGACTGTACAATTTTGCTCTATCAAAAACAGCAAGATTTTTAGCTCTGTGCATGTGTTTTTGAGTCTCACATTGTGCTACTTCCTGTTTCTGAGCCGGGGCTAGACTATAACGTTTTTGAAGAGTTCTGAAAATTGGAATAATTCTGAAGGAAAGCAGTCTTCGAAATCACTTGAATATTCTTACATTAACTTGGCTGATGCCCATCGGATGGCGTCATCGCTGAGCTCTGTTAGGTTTTTAAGAAAGCAAATTTCTCATGGATGTCTTTATATGCGTCTAACCGATGTTATGTAGGGCTGAAGAAAGTTTGTCAATGATTACCAGAAATACCTCAACCTTGATTTTTTGTCTTGAGGAAAATACTGTTTCGGCTAATGGCCCTCCATCAAAGTGACACTTTTTTTTATCGCATTGAAGATTGTTTATACTCTTTCTCCACGGACCTGTCCTTTCCTTTTTCTTCATACGAATAAAATTCAGAACGCTGTCGTTTAACAAAATCAAGGAGAGGTTTCAACAAAAGCATGGCTGAATTCAAAAATAATCCCCGCTCTTGAAGGGATACATTCGTTTTATGAAATCTTTCTAAAATTGTGTCCCAAATTTACAAAGTAAAATAGCGACTTCCAGTTGTTCAAGTTCCTTCCGAAATACATCTGCTTCAAGTCGACTGTCACGCGGCTGATTTTCGTCAGTTGTCAATTCTTCCAGTGCTGCAACATTCTCATGGTAGGCTTTTTTTAACAGACCTTACAGCATGGTCGGGCTGACCATCTTGTGTCAGACAATTTCTAAAACTTTTCACTTTTTTTCCGTTTTGGGTGACAAATTGATAAGTATACTATCTAATTTTTTATTTTTTAAAATATTCAAAATTCACTCGATGTTCCCTACGAAGTGATCGTGACAAACTGATGATGTTCTTAATTAACGATATTTAAAATGTTTATTCTTTTGCTTATCTTAGGCTACTTGTATTTAATGACATATTTATTCGAACATTTACTTCTTACTGCATTCTGTCTGCAGGTCGAAGCGTCATAACTCGTGTACAGTGTACTAAAATACAAAATACACAAGCAAATTGTGTAATGAAAACAATAAATTTGAGCGTTATCGTTATCTTATCTTATCTGTTTCAGACGCTCCTTCTATACAGAAGATTATTGCGTCCTACGCTTATCTATGGTTTGTGTTTAGTCCTGCAGTCTTATTAGAGTTTTAAATGTTGATAAAGTGTTGGCTTTCCTGGTTTCTTCAGGCAACCCATTCCACGCCCAAATTCCGGACGGGAAGAACGAAAATTTGTATGAGTTTGTTCTCGCATACGGAATAAGAAAGGTGTTTTTATCCTTATGTCTATCTGAGGGTTGTATTAAGTTATCTTTGTGTTGTATATCTAAATTAGAGTTAATTGCTTTATGTATGATTACTACTTTACTCTTGGTTCTTCTATCCTCCTTCTATCGTTAAACTAACACGACAGTATTCTTTATTGTTAAACTAACACGACAGTATTCTTTATTGTTAAATTAACACGACATACTATATGATACAGTTTACTAACTTGGTAGTTAGTTAAAAATTCGATTATTGAATTTTACAATATTATGTCAAAGTTTTGTAATCGCCTTTTTTGCAAAGTAATGAGAAACTGATTCCCCCCCCCCTTAGCTAGGTCTCCTCTTTCCTGCATAATAGTTTTTAAAAAAAAAGATATTATTACAAACGATGACGATTTCTAGTAATTGCCACTCGTCGACATCTTCTCGTAATAAAATATAGATGAGATTTTATTAATTTATAAATGATGTGTTCAGGGATTCATGCAAAAAATTGCCCACCTTTATTATACAATATAATAATTTGTGGGGCCTTTAAATCATCGGGGGCCCCTGGCTTTAGCCCACTCAGCCCCCCGTTAATCCGCCATAGATGAGGTCTGGAAACCATGGCTCGCGAGCCAGATATATTGATGGCTGCATCTGGCTCGCAAAATTTATGTATTTGATATCTTACAATTTATTTAGTGAAGTTTTACATAGCTTCACGAGTGTTAGGATATTAAAGTGCAGTCTTACACTAAATACATACTTAAATGACCAAAAAATGATTTGAAACATGCTAATTTTGAAAGAAAAAATACAGCTTTTATGGGGGGGGGGCGGCGCGACGGGCTTTGTGACGTCACATTGGAGGGGGGGTCTAAGTTTTTGTGACGAAATGTGACTAGGGAGCGTGGATGAAAAATCGACCAAAATCATGTGACGTCATTTACGGAAAGCCCCTTACACAAAATGCTCACATATACTTGAATTTTTAGTTTTAAACATAATGTATTACTTTTCAAAATATAAATATGAGGTACTTATGGCTCTCTCGGACAAAAAGTTTCCCGACCCCAGCGGCCATATGCGGCTACCCCCAAACTGACATTAAAATATCACTCAAAAACAATCTCAATACGACCAGTAATTATACAAAGAGAATTGAGAGCTCATGCTTTGAAGCCATATTTAGAAGGACAACTACAAAAGTTGGGCAGTGTTTGAGGTTTGGTTCTTAACCATATGACTCCAAAACAGGACAGAGAGATGAGCTGAAACACGAAATAAAATTAATGGGGTGTGCTTAAGGGAAAAAAAACAACAACCCGTAAAAACTGAGTTTTTGACTATAAATCCCTTATATTAGACATAAATAAAAGTATTGATTATGTTCAATATAATACGCACCGCACGACATACTAGCATACACATTTACAGACTGAACGTGACTGAACTCTCCGCGCTGTAAAACAGGGGGATGCGGTCATAGAGGGCTAGAGTGAACCTCCAGTGACCCGTGGAGGTCAACTATAGCAGACGGCCAAATGCTACACGGAGATACATAGAGATAAACTAAAAAAGCATTAATTTAATTACGGTAAATTCTATCGATCTGAAATTTTGATACAATGCACTGTTAGGTGACACAAGTCTATGTGCAAAATTTGAGATTGATAGGATCACTGGAAGTGGGTCATTTTTAAATCCCTTATATTAACTTCAACGCCGACTCGTTCGTCGTTCGTCTCGGCTCGTTCGTCTCGTCCCGCGGAAAAACAAAAGTCGAAAACGACCCACTTCCAGTGAAGCCATCGAGCTGAAATTTGGCACACGGACCCGTCTCACCTAACAATGCATCGTATCACAATTTCAGATCGTACCGTAATTAAATTAATGCATTTTTAGTTTATCTATATAAATCAATATTTAGAATTTTTATTCGTCGTCTGCTAGAGTGTTGACCTAGCACCTATATTTAGCGGCAGGGGAGATAATTTCGGTTTCAATGTTTGGAACCGTCTCTCTCTGTCGTTCGTCGTGCCCGTCCGCGACGCCCGACGCGGTGACAAGACATTTCCCCTCTCGGGTTAAAAGCAAATATAAGTGATTTATAGTCAAAAACTTTGTTTTTACGGGGTTGTTTATTTATTTACTTTTGTTTTTCCGCGGGACCACGACAGGCAGAGAGAAAGAGATAGAGAGAAAGAGAGAGAGAGAGAGGCAGAGATAGAGAGAGAGAGAAAGAGAGAGATAGAGAGAGAGAAAGAGCGAGAGAGAGAGAGATAGATAGATAGAGAGACAAGGCGGTGAAGTTAATATAATGGATTAAAAAAAATCATATATCGTTTAATTTAGCTGATATGTATTATTCGACGCATTTATTTCAAAACCCAGTAACAGAGTCGTCACTAAGGCAGACTAAGGGGGTGCAGAGCGCAGCGGGCGACACCATGTCAAGGGGTGACACCCAAAATGTAAAATGGTTTATGCAAGGCCGTACCCAGACTTTTTTTAAGGGGGGTTCGCAAAATTGTCACCAAGGCATTTCATGGTAAGATTAGACAAACCTCTCATAACGAGTTTTTCGCAAAACGAGCAACATTTATATGGAAAAAGTTGCTCCCTAAACGAGCAAAGATTCGCATAACGAGTGACGCAGAAAGGGAAACTCCCTTTTCCTTGGAAATTCATTAGTGAGCCGGCACTTCCGCCCTGATGTATTATTCTGTGTTAAGCACTCGGTCTGTTAGCGTATTGTTTTCGTGTCTGATCAACGATTTTACAAATTTTGTATTAAGACAGTATTTGTAATTTTTTAAAGTGCAAAGTTTAATAAACTGATCAATTATTTTCGAAAAAAAAACAACACAAGAAGACAATCATAAGAGAGTAAAAAACAATAACTGTTCCAATAAAACGGAAAAAAAACATTGAAAAGCGAGAACAAGGTTGCGAATCTAGCGCGCAACTACAATCGGCCAATATCAACGATCTGCACTATTCTCAAGAACAATTAAGGAGATGGATGCTTCAAATGGAGTGTCAAGAATGTCTACGAAACGGTTACATCACATTTTAGTCAAATTTTGAAGCGTCTGCAAAAACAAATGTCTTTAACAGTTTTCTAGTTAAAAAGTAATAATTATTTGTAATAAATTCATATTTTTGTTTAAAATCTAAATTGTATTCTAGTTGTTTCAATCTTTAAAAATTCATAAGTAAGTTTATTTGAATAAATGTTATTAAATGTTTTAAAAAATTAGTATGTTTTTCATCATGGAACAAATTATCGTATTGTTACATTGATTTGTAGGGGAAAGAATGTTTCGTATAACGAGTGTTTGACCTAATAGGTAAGACTCTGGAACGAATTAATCTCGTTATGGATGTTTGACTGTACCTGCAATATATGGTGCTATGGCTTCAAATTTGGAATATAATGTTTAATCAATAATGCTGTACCTATGAACAGGGCCGGCTTTAGGCATAGGCAAACTAGGCGGCCGCCTAGGGCCTCCGATTAGTGGGGGCCTCGCAAAGGACTCATATGAAAAAAAAATATATTTAAAGAGTGAACTACGAGTCTACGACAACATTTACCCGCTGATTATTTTTAAATAGTGCATGTTTGAATTGTAATATTTTTTAATTTAAATTCATCTGTCAAGACACATTTTCAGAAGATTGACAAACGTGTAACTAAATCTACGCTAAATATACAACTGCTGTTGAATATGAAATGTTTTAAGTAGTAAGCATTCAATTTTTAAAGTTAAATGCTGTTGTAAGTAGCAAAATATAAAAACGTCTTTAAGCATGGGTTTGGAAGTAGAAATTTGGTGTCAAAAAATTATTTGAAGAAATTAAGCTGAAAATTCACTGATTTCTCAAAGTATTATTTTTTTCGTTTTCAGAGATTAACTTACTGCGATAGCTAAACAAAAATATAATAAAACATTATTTTAGTAGTCTGGCATGGCTAATTTTTTATATTTTTTTTTGATATGTACGGTTTTTATCATCTCTCCAATACTGAAAATTTATTAAATAAGTCGTTTAACATCGACTTAGACCTTGAGCCTGTTGCATTGAAAAGTTCATTTAAAAATGCAATTAATCGATGCTTTTAAGCATTTTCATTCTGCACAACATACTTCGATGGGACAGAATGAGAAACGTATAGGTTAAAAACCTAGTAATTATAATTAATTTGGAAAATACAACGGGACCTCGCTAAGTCGAACTTCTCTAAGACGAAAACCTCCCTTTATCGAATTAATTGTTAGGACTCGGTCAAATTTCATAAGACTAATTGTATTTTAGATCTCCTTAAATCTAAGATTTTTTACTTCCAACCTCCCTCAGTAACATTTTCCAAAGCGTTTGGGTTATTATTCTGTGGTGACATTTCAGAACGCGTGTTCCGCACAGCTACGAAAACGGACACACATTCTTTCCATGGTGCATTCCACACGGGATTAAGTGAATCTTGAAAGTACCAAAAAATGAACAAGACAAGAATAAAGGAGTGACTGGAAAAGGGTTAATTCACGTCTATGACTTGTCCATGAAGCACATTCGAGCTATCGGCGCTTGGATTGAACTGGAAAATCAGTTGAAGGAAGGAAAGACAATTAACAAGGAAACACAAAAACTTATGCAAAAAGAGACTCAGCACTAGAACAATGTTTTACAAAGAATCATTTCAATTGTGCAGTTTCTTGCAGAACGGAATTTACCACTTCGCGGCACTGTGGATCCATTGTTTCAACCAGACAATGGATTTTTTGGGGATTGGTTGAATTGTTAGGAATGTACGATTCATGCCTAGAAGATCATTTACGACGTATAAAAAACAAAGATTTTTATGATCATTACTTGGGCAAAATAATTCAAAATGAGGTAGTTAATCTGATCGGTGATGCCGCCTTGAAAAAATTATAAATAATGTTCAAAATTCGAAATATTATGCCATCATTTTGGACTGCATACCTGATGCTGGTCACCAAGAACAAATAACTATGATTTTGGGAATATGCAACATTGTGAGTACGCCAGTAGAAATCAATGAATATTTTGTGGGATTCATGGCTGTCGACGACAGCTCTGGTTTAGGTCTCGCGGAAGCAAGCTTGAGAAGACAGAAAGTGCACAAACAGTTCGACTATGATTACTATGAAAGCATAGATGAATCGTTGACAGATTCAAAGGAAAAATAGCGAGTGGAATTTTAATATGTTTTGTTACATCAAGCAGTTATGTCATTGCTTGCACGTTTTGAGCAAATGGAACGTTATTTTGGTCTTTTTGGTTTTCCGCACAACTCATAAAAAATAGCAGAATTCTACCAAAACGATTTGATGAAATGGTGCATGGATTTGAAATATTGCGCTCACTGGTGCATCTGGTTGCAGATATTGATCAACAGGATTTATGCAGGGAATTGCAAATATTTTCCAACGTTTTTTCAGATACTGTTTCGTCTTCTCTTGATGCTTTACGTTTTAATTATGATCATGGTTTGAATATTGCTGTTACAAATGTCGCTTTAACCCCTCGTATAGCATTGACAATTCCGATTACTGTTGCATCGGGGGTAAAGAAGTTTTTCCAAGTTGAAATTAATAAAATTTTATTTGAGAACGACTTTGAAGCAAGAACGCCTGAACAGTCTGGCAATGATATCTATCGAACGAGATATAGTCCAGTCTCTGGATTATTCACAATTTATTGCGGAATTTGCTGCCATCAAAGCACGAAAGGTTGATTTTTGTTGAAGGTTTATGGCATCTACACGAATATGTTTGTATAAATTTCAGTTATTTGTTGATTTAGAAATAAATGCAGGTAGTTTTTAATTAATCGTGTAATTTTATTCTTTCCGTATTTATTATTTTATTTTTCTATTACCTTTAGGGCCACCAAATTTACTTTGCCTAGGGCCTCCAATTCCCTAAAGCCGGCCCTGCCTATGAATTATTGAGGGCGTTGATTAAACTTCTCGTCCTTTTTGCCTCGTTTTCCAAAAAAAAATTAAATTAAAAATATTTTCAGTGCATACAGTGACCAAAAACGTAGGTTTTCATGCAATAAATAATTAAAACTGTAAATAAAAGCTTCCAAAATAGTATTTTATTTTAAAATGCAAGTACTCAATCATTCATTTCTTTTTTAGTTAATAATGAAATCTGCAAGCGCAAGCATTAAAGAATTTGAATTACAAAACATACATTATGGTACAGAACTGACAAGGCGGAAGACCACGATGCTATGAGGTTTATTTTAGAACATCTTCGATGTAAACCCTTCTTGGGTTTTTGTTAAAAAATATTTGTAAAACACTGTTTTACATCAAGAAACCATCATTTAAAAACAATTAAGAGACGCAAGATGGCAGGGTTCGGCCATGTACTGCGACATGGTACCATGGTACCCTGACAAAAATTATCATTCAAGGCACTGTAGAAGGTGGGGGGGGGGCGGCGAAGAGGTCGACAACTGAAAAGCTGGCTGGACAACATAAAGGAATGGGCAGGGATGAAATTGCATGAACTATTGGCCGCCGCTCAAAATAGGCAAATGTGGAGATCGTTATCTATTGATATGTCCATGCGCTCCCCCAATGACCGCCACTGTCATGGGACTGATGATGATGATGATGATTAGTGATGCATCAATGCAAGCTCGGTAAGTCTTTCCTGTACCATTGAACATCTCATGTAATTGTGCAAACATCGGAGTGCACTAAAACTTCGCTCACACGCGAAGGAAGTCACAGGAATCACACACGCGATTTTCAGTAAGCAATAAATATTTGGATACATCGATTCATTGCAATGTTTTATAGCTTCCATTCATTTTTTTCTGGTAGCTTTGTCTCTTCCCAGTGGCTGAACCTCAATTTCCACCCTGTAAACTCTTCGGGCAGCACTTCTGGTGAAGGCAGATCTTGCTCATATAAATCCACATCGCCTTTCAGATCTTCATACATACAATTTCTAACAGCACTTGGCACAAGAGCTAACAGTTGTGAGGATGTCCTGGTGAAGTCGGAGAACCGCATATCTAGTTCAGCAATGATGTGCTCCAGAAATGGATTAATTAAGTTCCCGCAGATAATGTTGCATTGGCGTTTCTACGCACACATTGCTTCGGTATATTTGCTGCTTAGCAATTCTGGGCATTGAAGCTTCAGCTCCAACAGACTGCGCCCATGATAATGATATGTAAAATAATAATCTACATTTGTTCTAATCTCTCTAAACTCTTGCTTGACGTTTTCGATAAGTGACATAGCCTGAATTATGTCAATCGCTTCTTTCAGAAGTTCGACTGTTATTCCTTCCAGCCTAGATAACAGTTTGCACGTTACAACAAGCGTCACAATAAATGTGAAGTTGCACAAGGAATGAAGAAGTGACGTTGCTCGAGACTTACCGTCCCTGTCCCAATCACCATTTGTAGTCAAACGTGGATCAAATCCTTGGTCGTTGTGTTTTCATCTTGGCAGTGAAATTATCTCAAGAGTGTGAAAAAATGTAAACGTACGATAAATAGAAGTGTTTGTATGCTTTGTGGCGCTCAGCCCATCTTGCTTTGCGCACAAATCTGTAAGTGCCTTTCGTTTAGCACTGTCAAAGACTTGTTTGTATGACGTTTTTCAACCAGGCTTCGTGCGTTGGCTGTTGTTAGTTTAAAAATAAAGCTCAAATTTATTGTTTTCTTTGCACAATTTGTTTGTGTATTTTGTATTAAAAAACATGCATGTTTCTTTTAATAAATTTTTCAATCATGTTGCGCACATCGAAGGCGTGATCACTGGGTTTAAAGCGTGATTGCTGCAGTGTGTGTATACCGCCAAAGGGGCCTCTCGCTGAATACGCGCTTGAACTCGTGAGACAGTGCCCGACACAGATGCAGCTCCATCATAACACTGGCCCCTCATATTCTGTAGTGGGATCCCCAAATCTTTCAATAATATCAAGATCTATTTGTTACAAAAAGGGCACACATTCGCAAAAAAGAAAAAAAGAAAAGGGGTTCGTTCGAACGTACGACCCCCCCCCCTGCGTACGCCCATGTTATTTTCCCGTTATTTGGTACTGGCAGACTCGGAGGAGGTCTATGGGGGTATGCATGAGCTATCGCACTGGGTGACACCGACACCAACCCTAGTGACGCCTCTGCCGACAAATTTCTTTCACTCGTATTTACAGTTAAAGTTTTAAATATTATTGTGTCAGACAACAGAAGGGAGATCAGTCATAATATAATCATCCAATATTTAAAGGGCGGCCACTCTTACTTATTCATATCTCATCCATCGCTTGTTATGTCTTGACCAGTTACGGCTGCAAGCAGACACTTATCACAAAATAATTTGCTCTTACAAAAAATAGAACGTTAAAGTTTAGAGAAACATATAAGGGACCGTGAACCAGAGTGAAACTTTAAGAAGAATGTGTCAACCTTATTTAAGACATTTGAATAAATGTCATGCATACAGAAGCAATGATCCATGATATTTATCGGAAGACCAAAATCTGCGAATAACATAATTGTAACATATTATATACACCGAAAGTTTCATGTTGTGTATGTTTGAGGAGCTGTGACGTGCGGCCGTGTGGGCTCATAAGCTTCATTAGACTTCATTAAAATCACGCTGATTAATAAATTCGTATTTATGTAAACAATGAGTATGAGTCTAGTAGTAAGGTCAAGAGTTCAATAACATGGCGACCATATCATGAATATGCTTATATGGCATATGTTTACAGACTGCGGATTCACATCATATTCTGCAGTTACCAATTGAAGTCTTTAGAGAAGATTTTTGCTTATCAAAACCTGCATGTTAAAGACATAATTAATATTTGTCGAACATGCAAGAGGTTTCGAGATATCATTCAATCAAACACTCTATGGCGGATAAAATTTCAACAAAGGTAGGTAATAGTCTTAGTAGTGATTTGTAATTAGTGCATCACTCAATCATCTCATGTATGGGTAAAGTATTGAGATAAATATTGTTCTAGGTTCTATAAAGTATAATAAATTAGTATTAGCTAATCTAAATGTCAAAGTTAAAGAAAATATAGTTTAAATAGTATTACTTTTATATGGGTTTCACCCAAATATTAATATTCTTCTAATTTGTTAAACAGGTAATTGTTCTTTTTGGTTTAAAGAAATTAGAGAAACAATCTAGATAAGGCCACAAAAAACCAAAAAAACCCATTAATCCCATAACCACTCAAAAATATGTTACCTTATCTTATCTGTTTACAGACGCTCCTTCTATACAGAAGATTATTGCGTCCTACGCTTATCTATGGTTTGTGTTTAGTCCTGCATTTTTATTAGAGATTTAAATGTTGATAAAGTGTTGGTTTTCCTGGATTCTTCAGGCAACCCATTCCACGCCCGAATTCCGGACGGGAAGAAGGAAAACTTGTATGTGTTTGTTCTTGCATACGGAATAAGAAAGGTGTTTTTATCCTTATGTCTATCTGAGGGTTGTATTAAGTTATCTTTGTGTTGTATTTCTAAATTAGAATTAATTGCTTTATGTATGATTACTACTTTGCTCTTGGTTCTTCTATCCTCTAGTGTTTCAAGGTTTAATGATTTAACTAATGGTGTTTTCTTTGTCGAATATTCTCCAGTAATGAATCTGGCAGCTCTTTTTTGAATTTGTTCTAGTTTATCAATGTTTTCTTTGGTGGATGGGTCCCATACAGAAGATGCATATTCTAGTACAGGTCTCACCAAAGTGAGGTAGCATTTTAGTTTTATATCTCTATTACATTTGTTAAAGTTTCTTTTTATAAAGCCTAAGGTTTTGTTTGATTTTTTAATAACTTCATTGACATGGGGATTCCATGATAGTTTCTCATTTATTAAGACTCCTAAGTATTTTGCATCTTTAGTTTGGGTCAGTTCTTTTCCATGAATGTAATATTTTGAATTTATTTGTTTCTTTTTCTTTGTTACTCTTAACAGTTGACACTTTTCTGGGTGGAAAGACATACTCCAGTTAGTTTCCCATTTTATCAATTCATCTAAGTCTTTTTGTAAAATTTTGCTATCTTGTTCTGATTTAATTGTTCTATAGATTATACAATCATCAGCAAATAACCTAACTTTTGTACCTGTTGAGATGTTGTTGGGTAAATCATTTATATAAATTAAAAAGAGTAAGGGACCTAGCACAGTTCCTTGTGGAACTCCTGAGTTAACCTTTATTGGTGCAGATTTAGATCCATTAATTATTACAGTTTGCTCCCTGCCCAAAAGGAAGTCTTGGATCCAGTGATGTAAGGAACCTGAGATTCCAAAGTAGTTAAGTTTTTTAAGTAAACTAAGGTGGTGAACTTTGTCAAATGCTTTTGAGAAGTCTAGTAATATTGTATCTATTTGATCATTTTTGTCTAAGCCTTTTGATAGTTCATCTATTAAACCTATTAATTGTGTTTCACATGATCTGTTTTTTCTAAAGCCGTGTTGATGTGGGCATAGGGCATTATATTTGTCAAGGTGGTTAACTATTCTACTATATATTATGTGTTCTAGTAATTTACAGGTGATACTAGTAAGTGATACAGGCCTGTAATTACCAGGGTCTGATTTATCCCCTTTCTTAAAGAGTGGAGTTACGTTAGCTAATTTCCAATCCTGGGGCACTTTACCCTGGTTTAGAGAGGCTTGAAAGAGAACTACAAGGATTGGGGACAGTTCATTGCTTAGTTCTTTTAATAACCTTGCAGGCAAATCATCTGGGCCAGTAGCTTTGTTTATTTTTAAGTTTTTTAGGAGTGAATGTATACCTATCTCATCTACAGTTATGTTACCTATTTCCTCCATTTTATTTAAATTTATTAAAACTTCCTTGTCGCCTGAGGCAGAAAAAGATGATGCAAAATATGTGTTAAGGATATTAGCTTTAGTTTCATTATCATTATAGGTTTTATTATTTGAGCCTTTTAGTGTGGCTATTCCTGAAGGTTCCATTTTTTTAGATTTGATAAAGGACCATAAGTTTTTATTGTTATCTTTGGTAATTACATTGTTTATATATTCATTTTGGAGGTTTCGACTAAGTTTTTGTGTCAAGTGTTTAATCTTTAAGTATTTTTTGTGTATCCTATATGAATAGGTAGCTTTATATTTCTTAAATAAGTTCTCTTTTTGTTTGCATAGCTTTTTCAATCTAGAATTGAACCAGCATTTGTTAATTTTATTTGATGTTAGTTTTGTTGGAACATTCTCATCCATTATAGTTTTTAGATTTGTTTTTATATCTTTCCAAATTTCTTCTACTGGGCTATTTGTGTTAAATTTACTTAGGAAAGTTTGTTGGAAGTTAGCCGCTGATTGGTGTAGTTTTATTGAATTACATTTATTCCAAAGATAGATTATTCTTCTAGGTATCTTATTAATTTTAGTTTTTATTGTATTGGTGACCCTAACAATATCATGGTCGGACAGTCCTGGAATTATTTTATAGTCTAACACTAGTCCTGGTCTATTTGTTAGGAATAAATCTAGTGTTTTATTTTTCCTTGTTGCTGTTTTTACTATCTGTTCTAGGTTTATGTTGTTTATAGTGTCTAAAAAGTGTTCATTAATTTCTTTGTTAGTTTGATGGTTATCAATTGTATAATTTTTCCAATTTATATCTGGAAGATTAAAGTCCCCCATAATCCATAGAACTGCATTTTTATTATTCTCTTTTATGAAAGTTAATTGACTACAAAGATTGTTCATGTATTCTAGGTTTGTATTCGGAGGTCTATATATACTGCCTACAATAAGTGGGGATGAGTTTGGTGTAATTATTTTACAATAAATAGACTCTATATTAAAATTTGGCTGTGTAGTAATTTCTTCAGCTATGATATTTGATTTAATTGCAAGTAGCACTCCTCCATAATTGTCTGGTCTGTCTTTCCTAAAAATATTATAATTGGTGTTTAAAATCTCAGAGTTATATATGTTGGGGTTCAACCAAGTTTCAGAACCAGCAATTATGTCTGGTTCTTCTGTTTTTATAAGTAGTTCTAAATCTGGAATTTTATTTTTTATGCTTTGGAAATTAACTATTAGTGTTTTGAGAATGTTTTGATTATTATTATTATTAGATTTTTTATGGGTAATTTTATGGGTTTGTGTGGTAGGTTTCATTTTATCTAGTGGTTTATTTATAAAAGGATTAGCCAAAACACTGTAAGAGTTTGTGGTGATAAGGTCCTTATAGTTAAATAAATCTGAACTGATTTGGGGCAACCCACAATGTATGCAGTGCCAAGATGCATATTTATTTCTTAGGCCTATTGCTATGTGCTTTGGTGTGTTAGAATGCAGGCATGCTATGTGGTACCATTCATTGCAGGTGTCACACTGAATGGTTCCTTGTTTTGCTAGTGCATGCCTTAATACAAATTTGACATTTAGATGATACTGGGCCTGGGTTAAGTTCTATGTCGCCTGAGAGGAGCAAAATTAAGATTAAGTGATTGCCTTTATCAATTTTATACTATCAAATTCTCGTTCTTCCTGTTGGAATTCGGGCGTGGAATGGGTTGCCTGAAGAAACCAGGAAAACCAACACTTACCAACATTTAAAACTCTAATAAGAATGCAGGACTAGACACAAACCATAGATAAACGTAGGACACAATAATCTTCTGTATAGAAGGAGCGTCTGCAACAGATAAGATAAGATAAAAGGGGCATAGCGTGGGATGAGCCTAATGGTTTGAAATAAATCAAATTTGCTAAAAATCTTATCTCTTTATTTTTGCAGATGGCCATTGCTCTTTCTAAAGCTCTTGTCAAATTACAAATCAACAACTTGGTACCTGTTGTATTCTCAAAGAGTGGTTGTTAAAAAATATGTTACTATCAGATTACTTGAAATGGCACACGACAGTCACGTTGGCTTGGCAGATTATATAAAGCGCACAAATGAAGGCCAGTTTCATAACTTCTGCAGTATCTTGCCTCCTAACATTGACAATGAGTTCAAACTTGACTTTGTCATTGATGAGTTATTGAGAGTGCTTTCAAGAGGGGAAGAAACACAAAACCTAACTGCAAAGTATTTTGCTGAGAAATCTCTTATTTACCTTCGTCAGCAAGAGTTTATGGCGTTAATACAAAAATGGATTGCTGAGACAGCTGATGGCGAGCTTAGCCTAGAGCAAGGTGCCACTTTCATAGCTCAGTGGTTTCAACCTATTAAAAATGTGACATTATCAAAAATTCAACAGGAGCTTGACTCTCTTGCAAATTCGGTCAAAGAATCTCTGAATGTTACTTCACCAAAACATCCTGTTTTGCATAATGGGGCCTTAGTCATTTCTGAAGATGTGAAAGAATATTTATGGACTACAGTTGAATGTAAGCAAGTTATCCAGGCTATCGAGAGTGTCTTTAAGCCATTGTTCAATAACTCTTTTAAAAAGTACTCTAAACCAGAAAACTCTTACATAAATTTGGTTCTTGAAAGGAGGCAAGGCATCCCTATTACTTTGAGCCTTGTAGTCATGTGTGTCGCAAGACGTCTTGGGGTCGTCCTTGAGCCAGTAAATTTTCCCAATCATTTTATCCTTCGCTGGAGAGAGTTCCCTTTAAGACACGGCATTGAGCAGTACAGATTTATTGATGCGTTTAGTGGTAACTACGACTTGAACTTTGAAACTCTAATCAAAAGCCTGTCACTTCCTTCGGCTATGGTGAGGCCCGAGCACTGCAACTGCTGCAAAAATATTCAAGTTCTGCAGAGAATGTTGAGAAATCTCATCTTACTGGCTGAAGGACAATACAAGCAAGGTCTCAATCTTTGGCATCATGCTGTGGAATTGTATAACCTGCTCACACCTGATGACATAGAGAAGCAAGTTTTGTCTGTAAAGATTGCATTACACTACATGGTTAACCTCCCAAGTGCTGTAAACAAGATTCAACATATAATTGCTGAGCGCCCTGATTTGAGAGATCAGTTAATTCCGTTACAGGTATGCAACCAATATTTCATTAAATAATATAGTGGGTGGTATCCATATTTACCTGTAAACATTTCAACATCATGACTAAAAGCATGAATCTCTGCATTCTAAGGAGGAATGTTTGAAGCAGAAATCCAAAAGTTACACCCCAAAAAGAGAGCCACCAAAGAAAAGGGCAGATAACCCACAGGTGAGTAAACATTTTTTTAAATCTCAAAAGTATTTATTTGATCATGGCAACATCAGACTCTTAAAACTCCACATCTGAAAATCACTGTGGAAAACCCAGATAGCATGAAAAAAAAAGTAAAAATGATACTTGTTTTATTTATTCAGTTAAAATTAGACTTATCAAATGTAGATTTATCAAACAAAGTTGATAGTTTTATAAAAAAAAAGTTTGTTTGGGGGGTGGCACATCTGGGACTGGAGTTGACAGTGGTAAATAATGTTTTTGGGTAATTTTTTTAATGTTAGTGGCTTTCATAGTGGCATTAGTTAGTTAGTTAAAGGGCCGCGGTGGTCTAGCGGTAGCGCGCTGGACTGCCGAACTGAGGTAGAAGAGAGTCGCGGGTTCTATTCTCGGTGCTGGCATGGCCCTCGGGGCATTGTGCTGGCCACACATTCCCCTGCTCGTTAGTGGTGGCTAAATAAATCTTGTGAATGCTACTTCACTTGCCCCATAGTCCGTCATGGACTGGAAAGGGGGTCATAAATAGTTAGTTAGTTAGGTAGTTAGTTAGTTAGGTAGTTAGTTAGTTAGGTAATTAGTTAGGTAGTTTTGTAGTTACTTAGGTAGTTTGGTAGTTAGTTAGGTAGTTTGTTAGTTAGGTAGTTTGTTAGTTAGGTAGTTTTGAACCAATTCTTGCTTTACCCATCCCTCAAAGACGAGGTAAAAAGTCCAGATTATAATGTTAAACATCACTGAATATAAAAAAAAATTACTGTGTAATTTATATTTAATATCTTTCACTGTAAACATTTTTATAATATAATTTTTGAATAATTCAGTATTTCATCTATTGGCTACTCTACTGCTAGTGGCCATTGCTTGTATTTTCAGTCTGAAATGTCAATTTTATATTAAAAAATGGCTAGACAGCAAAAATAAACTTGAGTTTTTTGGGCGCCACCTTGACAGTATTTTACCACAAGCCACGTGATAAGTCTTGTCATTGACAGTTGTCTAGCATTGATGTATAGGTTATCTGTTTAACATTGATGTATAGGTCATTTGTTAACATTGATGTATAGGTCATCTGTTTAACATTGATGTATAGGTCATCTGTTTAACATTGATGTATAGGTCATCTGTTTAACATTGATGTATAGGTCATCTGTTTAACATTGCTGTATAGGTCATCTATTCAAGATGAGGTGTCACGAACTGAATTACCTGCCTGGGGATGGTGGCATTTTGAAGTGACCAAATAAATGAGATCTTAGGGTCAAGGAATTTAGAGTATCAAGAGAAATGTTAACAATCCTACATTATTTCAATCAACCATGTGACCTTCATTTCTATCAGTTTTGTTAATAACTGTACAATGTTGGTAACTTAAGACAGGTGTGTATTACATGGGAACAAATATGGCTTACAAACTTACCATCTTACATATCTCAGTCATCTTAACCCTCAAAGGTGAAAAAACAATGAAACACAATATTGCTTATATACTACAGGAGAGCAAATGTCAAATATAAATTTCATCGGGACACAAAACAATGTTTTGTATATTTAAAATCTTTAGCTTCTTTGCTCTTAAGGTTGTGTTTGCAGTGGGGATGGTTATGAAACACAAACTCTACAACTACATGTGTGTCATCCGAGGATGGGACAGCACTTGCCAGGCCAGTGAACACTGGATCAGACAGATGGGGGTGGACCAGTGTCAGCGAGGTCGTCACCAGCCATTCTACAATGTCTGGGTCATGGATGGGAGCGACAGATATGCTGCAGAGGAGAATTTGATTTTTGCTCGGAAGCCGAGGATGATCAAGCATTTGGAGGTGAGCGCCTTAAAATAGTTTTGAAATGTAAGTACAGAAATTAAAAACTGTTTGTGATAGACATTCAACATGACCATAATATTATGGTCTCAATTGTAGAAAATATAATTTAAACATCTTAAGGTGGACATAATGGTCACAATTGTAGAAAATTTCATTTAAACATCTTAAGGTGGATTTTACTTAACATAGATGATTTGAGAATTAAATACTTAGCTATATCATTGTGAATTCGTGGCATCATTTTCAACGTGTTTGAACAAAAATTATTTTAAAACTAAAATGGACTTATTTTTGGGAGGTTTTTCTTATCAGAAAATCAATTTAAATGTAAATTAATGTAGTTAAACAAATGTACTCTAACAAATTAATTATTTTAAAGTCACTATAGTCTTTATAAAAAATTAATCTCTCCTGCTGCCTTTAATATAATATTTATTTGAATAACTGACTCTACTATGTATTAATATATTATCCTGTAACCATCATTATTTTCATGCCAAGGTTGGAAGCCTGTTTGAAAGTTTTAATGGTCGTTACTATATCCCTGGCCGAGAGTTACAGCAAGACTATCCCGATGACTTGCAGGCTACTGACGAGTCCGTCACCCAGTTTTTTCAACAAGGTGGAGACGACATGGAGGATGATGCCAGTGTACTGGATTATGAATCTGGCAAGTTTACAAACATTATTTCAACATTGTTTTAGATTACTCCCATTTTCTCTGCTGTAGTCTATAGAGTTAATTACCTGTGAGAACAAGTTGACATTAATTTATATAATAACTAGCTGACCCGCGGCATAGCAAACGCCACTAATGATTTAGTGACGGGTGAAGACTTCCTGAAAGACACAGTTGTCAAAATGGGGTGGGTTTGGGCAAACAACTGTGAGTGAATGAAAAGAAGGAACTCTGGAGAGACCAGCGGCGTATCACCCGTAAAAAATGACGGAAGTGTTCAGCTGAAATCTATTTATTTTGAAAAAATTCACTTTTTTAGGGCGCCTACGGCACCCACCTTTTTCAAAATCCCAACTAACTTGTCCTTGTTTGATCAATACCAAATATTAAACTTTCTGAAATGTACACAAAGTATTTTATAACTTTTTACATTGTTCCCTTTTTACAAAATTAAAATATCAGAGAAAACAATGACGTCATATAATTTTTTTTTACAGCGCATATTTTATTTGCACACCTTTTGATGCATTGGTGCAGTAATTTGGTGCGCTGCTTTCTAAAATTAGTATCTGTTGAACATACTTGCAGCTTGGTGTCTCGCAGGGTCCGACCACGAAGAGAATTATATATATAGATTATATTACTTACATTCTCTCTGCTATAGTCTATAGAGTTAATGACTTGTGATAACAAGTTGACATTAATTTATATAATAATTATATTTCTATTCTCACAGTCAAATTTCTCTTGTGCCAAAAACTTAAAATCAACAATGATATGTTGCCACTATAACAAAAGTATAAACCCATCATCAGTGTGTATGTAAACAAACCCTCTAAATGCATTCTTCAAAACTTATAGCCATCATACTTTAATGGACATTCTTCAAATGAAATATTAAAAATAATATTTTTATATTCCTAAATTCATCATAGTTCAACAAACTAATTTTGTTCATTTTATTTTAGGGCTGTTAATTTAAATTTAGTAGTTAACTTTTGAAAAATTAACAATTAATCGTTAATTTCGATTAAAGCCAAAAATTAAAATTTATGACGTCATAAGTAACACTTATTAAACGTTCTTGTTGAAAATCTAAATAACACTGGAATGTCTCCTTAATATGTCATCTTTTAACCAACTACTCAAAAAGACAAGTGTGTTGACATTATTTGGTTCAAGTGATGAGCGGGTCTAATTGACAATATAACCAGCCAAGCTGAAAAATCATTCACATTGAACTGAGATACTGGTATTCACAAAACGGTCTTGACAAGGAATATTATTGTCGGGTATGGGTGTTCATTAAGTTTCCACCATTGTAGAGGGTTAATGGATTCAGGAAGTTTCATTTCCATTTTGTAACGCAGTAATTCATTAGAAGAGCTGTCGTCATTTTCTGTCTCTGAGTCAGAATCCATTACTGCCATTAGATTAATACTCTTTTCATTTGGTTTGATAAGTAGGTGAAGTGTTAGAACCATGGTAGGCAAACTTTATCAACATTTTAAACATTCCTGTCAGTCAAAAGTTTAAAACCTAAATGTTTGTGTAATTGTCAGGAAATTTGTTATTATTTATCGACCGCTATTTTTTATTATATTTTTCTTTACTTTATGAGTTCCAATAATTTGTAAGTGATTGGTCGATTAATCGTAAAAAATTATTTTTATCATTAAATTTTTAAACGATTAATCAAGAAATTAGTCGTTAATTTCTGCAGCCCTATTTTATTTTAATTGTACTTCCTATAAGGGGCCTTCCATATAGCCTGTATGCATAAAATGTACATCTATGATCCCCCTTCATACTCTATATAATATCCATATATGTCCCCCCCCACCTCCCGTGTTATATGCACATGTTTGTAAATGTGCTCTATGTGGATGGTTGATACGTTGTTCAAAATGAAATTGTCTACTCAGTAATTTTTAAAATATTTCCTATCTAAACAACAGCATCAATGACTCTAGGATGTAAGTGTATCTGAAGAACTTTTATTAGAAGATATTCTATTACCAGCCAGTAAATTAGTAAATACTTTAAAACTTGATTTTCAATAAAATGTTCATTTGATCAACCTACAATGAATATAATGTAAATTTATATCCTATTTTATCATATTACATTTCAGATTAAGCCAACTCCTAGACTGAGTCAATGATGTTTAAGGCAAGGTGGTGAATTCAAATTGCTGTACATTAACTAACATAATGAACACCAAGTTATATACATGTAACCTGTAAATAAATTTACTTTTATAATTGTTACTTGCAACAAAAAGTATACCACTCTTATATTTTATTCAATATACATGTACTAAAATAATTATAAAAAAGGAATTTTTGGATAGATATGCAAGTTTATTTAATGAAGCAATTTTCTGACTGTCAATATGTTAAAATTAAGAAAACAATATGCATGAAAGATATGATGAATGTTATGTATTTAAGTTTTGTTACTTTAGTCTACAATTGCAATAAAATTCTGTTGCTATGTGCATTAGTTCCAGTATAATTTTCACAATTCAACAAGCAGAGAAAAAAGTTTAATCTTCTGTTCAGATTTCACATAACTCACAGACCCATTATCTTTTCTTTCATGGTAGCCTTCTATTACTTTTATTTACTGGGCAGAAAGAATATTTTCAAAATCTTTTATTATTCTTTTTTTTTCAACATACACTTTTATTTTACTAAATTTTATTGTTAAAAATGACAGTTATAAAACAAAATGTCATTACATTATTAATTGCCTATTCCATTGTTAATGTTATTATTATTATTTCGTTACATATTATAATTCACTATTGGACAAATCTTCAAATGCTCCTTCCATGCACATCATGTGATGGGTAAACATTGTGACTATATGAATGATATACCTTATTTTGATATGTCAAATAAATGATTATACAAAAAATAATTAATAATTGAGAGTTAATAAAAGAATATATTTATTGACTTTAAATACTTGAAAATGTGAGGATAAACACAAACAACACTATAATTTTTTTCTTTATTTAACACCGATTTCTGCATAAAAGTAATTTCTTAGTTTGTGATGCAAATATATATTTTGATTACTTCCACTTTCTTTGCACTGCACTTTGGGTTGCAATTTGTATCCCTGAAATCTAAACTTTGTCAATGGAATGTCGGCTTTTATAGGTATAATTTTGTGTTTACTTCACATGGTTGTTTTATTATGTCATTTGCTGATGTAGCCATATAACACACAAGATTCTCCCTGTGATTTGTACTGTAAAAAAACCCATTAATATTCTTGTACACATCATGAATCATAATTTACTACTGTCATGTAATTTGTAACCCTCAGATTGTAAAAATAATGTAATCCTAATTTTAAGGCACATTTTAGTTAATTTGGTATTTTTGGCATTTCAATAATAGATTTTAATTAATTATCCTTTCATTGCGGTGATGATTGCTTTCTCCCATACTCAAGTCATTTTTTCATTGTTATTCAGGACTTCATTTCATAACAGTTTTAACTTGGGATTATTTCCAGTGTTATTCATCGTGTATTATTTCATACAACAGATTAGTTAGAAATACAGACTTGAAACTTTTCTGTCTATTTCAGTATAGAGTGAGAAAAAACAAAAAAACAACCACAAATGACTATTTAAAGAAGTGTATTAATAGAATAAACGTGAAAGCTTCTTTAGTAATATTAATTTCCACAGAACAACCATCTGTAATAGATTTTGGTCTCTATGGTGCTGTTGAATATTGTTACAAGATTGATCTACTAACAATGTCAACCAAATGTAACTGTAGCTATCACAAGTTGGAGGAAATTAACAATATAATCAGAATAAGTTGTTTTAAATCTATTAATACTCAGTTCAAACAGTGTGGCCATCTCTATGTTCCCTTCACAGACCTGACGTTACAAGTTTATATATGTTACAATGATTTACAGAAGATTATTGCGCCAGCGCTATCCATGTTGATGTTATTGTCATGTTTGTTTTTTCTAATATACCGGCTGCCACATCACACAACTTCAGGGAATAAATACTGACTTCATCTCTATAAAATGGTAATGATGAAACTGGTGATTACAAAATAAATATTCTCTTGTAATAATTTTTTGTTTTTGTGTTGAAATTAAAGTTTTCCTTATGTAGTTTATCTTATATATTACAGATGTTCCTTTATACAGAAGATTATTGTGTCCTACACTTATTCATGGTCTATGTCTAGCTTGCATTTTATTAGAGTTTTAGAAAGTGATAGAGTTGGTATTAAATGTTGATAGTGTTGGTTTTAAATGTTGATAGTGTTGGTTTTAAATGTTGATAGTGTTGGTTTTAAATTTTGATCGTGTTGGTTTTAAATGTTGTTAGTGTTGCTTTTCCTGGTTTGATCATGCAACCCATTCCATGTCTGAATTCCAGACGGGAAGAACGAGAAATTGTATGTGTTCTTGCATAGAGAATGTTTTTTTATCCCAATGTCTATCTGAGGGTTGAATTAGGTTATCTTTGTGTTGTATTTCCAAGTTAGACATAATTGCCTTATGTGTTATTACTACTTTGCTCTTTGTTCTTCTATCCTCTAGTGTTTCCAGTTTTAATAATTTAATTAAATGGTGTTACACTTGTCAACTGAATATTCTCCAGTAATGAAACTTGTCTGTCTAAAACAACATATCAATATAATAGGAGATGCTTTTTCTCATGTCATTATTCAATAAAGTTTGCGTGTTTGATCTATCTCAACCGTAATTAACTAATAAAATTTAGATTGGTTTCTATTTGAGTTGAAATATTGTTATGAAATCATTATATTTGAAAAGATCAAGTCTCCGTTAGGAGTAGGCCTCCCATAAACTTGAATAAAACTTAGAAGTTAGCGCATCAAAACCCTGCTACTGAAATGCTACCCATTCCTATTGTGTTATTTCATGTTTTGAAGTTTAAAAAAAATAAACCCGTTAACAAAATTTACTTGCACCGTGTCGCACAAGTGGAAGATTGAAAAAATAGAAAAGAAAGGCCTTGAATTGAGTGAAATGATAGAATATTGAATATTATGTAGCTGCCTTTGTTTTTGTTTAAATGTAGCTGAAGGGAGAAAGTTCTGAGAATAGACGCCAAAGTAATCACCACTGCCTGAAGTACGTAGTCATAATAAAATCTGAAGTAATGTCCGTGAAAGTAATCAAATCTCTGGCTGAAATTCAAATAATTTCTTATTACAAACAGATCCCAAGCTAACAATACTAACAATATAATAAAATATATCGGAGACTATTAATTTATAGCATTTTAAAATGTGGTATTTAAGTCCAAGTATTTAAAAAAATAATAATTAAATAGTAAAAAACAACAGCAGTTATTAAAGAAAACATTGCGACATCAGTTTATTCGATTGAAGATGGATTCAAGGCTACATAAAATCTATGTAAAACAGGAAGCGAACATTTCACAAGTTTTCTACTCATCTCGTCAACTACAACTTTCAGAGTAGGAAAGAAAATATGTGGAGTGTAAACAAAACAAGGAAAACATAGAGATAAGCTAAAAGTCAGCACAGACGTTTTCTTCACAAAAGCACTCAGCGGTGCATTAAAGATTTGGTACATGACAAGTTATGCCATCAAGAAGACTTTGCTTTCAAAATGGACTGTGAAATATTTCATTAAACAAGCGTGAAGCTGACAGAAATTGCCATTACACTGAACTTGTTTTGTGTTAAAATCAGAAAAGGGTTTAAAAAACGTGTTTCTTTCGATTGCTCAAGTAAAATTATGTTTGTTTACATAGCTAACTTAGAATTGCAGTTCGCATCGGCCCAAATCTTCACCCTCATCAAGCGAGAAGACAAAACTTTTTCACGATTTTATCATTTGCGCTGTGTAAGAACATTATCTTCTATTTCCTGAGTATATGTATATAAAAAAGCACTCTATCACTTATACAGTAAATATGTTTGGGTCCTGCTACTTCAAAATTATATTTTTTCCCTCAAGAAATGTAAATATGTAAATGTAATATTAGATTTTTACTCAGATATATTTCAATAGATAATTGTACAACGTTTTCACCGTTACATATGCTTTTACAAGAGCATCTGCGCACGTTTAAGTATTTTGTCAAAAGACCGTTACTACTAGTTTATTACACAGCCCATTACTTCTAGAGGCATTCAAGTATAAACCATTAAACTTTTCACCCAACATGTAGTCCACACGAACTGCAGTACACTAGCATTGCTACTTGCCTGTTCCAGAACTTTTACAAGCGTAACATCTTCATTGTTACACTGATGTAGAGGGCAGTATGAGAACTTTAACAGAAGTGGCTTGGCACAACCAGAAATACTACCCAGCCCTCGGGCGCACAGTACAGTCACGACAGTCACTTGCCAGCAGCTTCGATGACCTTGACTCCAGCACCTCGACGGACAGGAGGTCACGCGCTAACAGCCCCACGTGGACCACATGGGCGTCCATGAGCAGCAACTCCGTGCTGAGACACCTCCGACAACCAGCAGACGCCTCCAACCACCTCGAGGTGCTGGACCTGGAGAACAGCGGTAAACACCAGGACAACACCACGTCAAAACGGGACAGCCGTAGGCTACTCGCCGGTTTGTCAGGGGAACAGAGTCGCCATGACAACCAATCCCCGATGTTTGGTTTCAGCGAGAAGCTCCCCATTCTCGACATTCAGGACTCGACCAACAACGTCATCACGGATATTGAAAAATATACGGATGTCTTTTTTCTGCAGCGGAAAAATTCAGGCAAAAAAGATCAATCAAAACAAGGTGGCGGCTCCGTGATAAAATCGCCCACTGCACCCGCGGAGCTGATACTATCTGAATTACGACATGGGTGTCATGAGATAAAATGTTCGCCGCGAGGAAACAACTCGAGCCACGAGGTCAATAGTGAATGTTCATCGTCGGATGATGTGAATGTTACCTGGAAGAGAAGTGATCTTGTGACATTAAAAATCCACACCCACGGAAATGTAAGCACCGACAGTTCCAGCAGCTCAGTGGGCAGTTTGGAGAATACGAGCCAAACGTTCCATAAAGAATATCTGGGATCTAAAACATCATCTAAGCCTGAAGTATCGGATGAACGGCTGGGGGCGGGCAGAGTAAACAGCCGAGAGAAGAAAACGTTGGACGAGGATGAAACAGATGATACAGATTACCAAAACGAGGCCGAGAACAGTCCGAAGAGTCGGATGGCTTTTAAAAAAAGACGAGAGGAAGATGCCGGCCATATTGTTATTGACCATTACAAGATCAAACACGAACACTCGACTGGCATACAATTTTCGGTGACCAGTGGTGAGAGGACGAGGCGAAGTTCAGATTACAGAGAGAGAAATCAAAATTATTTTAACGACGATGACATGCAATCCGATGTTAGAAATGATCAATGTCAGATCTCTAATGACGAGAAGACTAACCAATCGAGCGCTTCGGAATGTTCTGGATTAGCTTTGAATGCCAAACTCCGGTTGTACAACGCTCGACAAAAAGAGAAACAATCTTTGTCTTCAAGCTCCAGTGTGGACTCGGATTATCCCGAAGGGAGGAAGTCGACCGTACCTCGTCTCAAAAGGCTCTGCGATTTGAGGTCTGGTCAAGAACTGACCCAATGTCCCGTGGTAAAGAAGCAGCCAATGGTATCAGCGGATGAAAAAAATTTGTTTGTGGTGAGCAATTGTCAACTGGAACCCGGTGAAACCGTTGAAAACGACGTCGAGAAAAGCGCTTCCAGTCAAATCTCCTGCATGACACCAGACAGTCTCCTCATTCGCTCCCAGTCATCAAACACAATTACGTCATCAGCCAGTCGGCCGCTTTACAGAGCAGCTGTCGACAGCCAGGTCAGGAGCTGCATACATGCTTTGATTTCTGATGAAAGTACCTTGATGCCAGCGACACACGAATCTTCTTGCAACAGGGAGCTGAACAGAACAGAAACCAGTTTATGCAATGGGTCTGATTCGGACCAAAGGGTCACCATAAAACACGATGGCGTGTACAGCGAGATAAACATGGAGCATGACCCAACAAAACAATCAGATAACAGGCTGTCATTTTTGGCTTACCTGATGGATGATGGTTTCTTGGCTCAGCAAAGAAATGAGGGCCAATCGAGGCCAACTACGTCAGTAGGGAAGAGCTCAGCTGTAGGCGCACATTGGCCTACAGAAACAACAGCCGAATCTCACGAGGGACCTTCAAGCGCTTCGGAGTCCTGCAAGATTTCGAAGAAAACTAAACACAAAAAACCCGAGAAACGCTTACGGGGAATCCTAAATGTCGAGAAAATCACACCCAAGCAAAAAATACCCAAACACAAAACTGGTGGTGCTGAGGCTATCTCTAAATCTGACACGGGCCATCAAACAGTGAACAACGATCCCGTCAGCTGGACGCTGTGTGACGGACGAGTAGCCCCGGGGATTCCTGGCACGGACTTCCTGAATCCCGTCGAGTCGTGTTCAAGCCACAACGAAACGGTCATCGCTTGTGATGTCCCGGATGTGACAGATCTCGCCTGCAAGGCCGCCAGCCTCCATTCTGACAGTTGCGAACTAGTTTTTGACAACGGGACGGATGACAAAATTTTTGACAGTTTCCCCGTTTCCCGGACAAACCCCGGAGAGAAAAACTCGACATCTGAGACCATGTTCGGAGTGAATTCCTTTGACAGCTCGACGGTTTCCAACTCCGTGTCCGACTCCACGAGTTCAAGCGAAGAAGCCACCACCAAGAACCCAAATAAACATACATTCGGGTCTTTGGCAATGTTCACTGGAACAAACACGCGCCGCGCAAAACGAAATACGCCGAAGACGGGGAAATCTTCCGACAGACAAACAATCGACACCAAAGGTCACAACGGCTCCTACCAAATCAACTCTGCGTACTCGCGGGCTTTGATACAGACGGCGTTTGCCTCCAACGTTTTCTCAAGAAACACTTGTGGATATTCCAGTTATCAGGCGCCGGCCAATTTAAAATGTGTTCTACCCGATTCTTCCAGCGCCACTCCCGGGGTCCAGGAAATACGAACTTTGAAAAATGCTTTCAACGTTTGTTCGGGAATGTTGTTCTCATCATCAAAAATGGTCTCTGACGAAACTCTTGGGACTACGCCCACTCATGAGGTATGTGAAAATCAAAGTGTCATTAAGCCCGTGACCTTCTCATCTTACTTGGAAAAACTGAACTCTTCTACTCCTGACATTGGAGAGATACTACCATCCACCGGAGGCGATGGAGACATCAGGTGCACACCAAGGAAAAAAGACACGCATTATGTGTGTACGCCTAGCCCACGCCCACTCCTCACTATATCCGCCAGCAACCGCGTCCCTCCAATATGCCAGACATTTCGTTCCAAGAGATTCCCCACAAGACCGTATTACTTCTCAGTCCACTCAAACGCGTCCAAAGCAAAACATCAAAACACGAGAGCTGGTCTGACGAGGTCAACTTTGTCGGGCAATCTTGACCAATCATTAGATGGACCTGCCCAACAGGGCCAGTTGGGTCAGCTTGGCCAGTTGAGAGAAAAAGTCCTGTCAGGTAGATATTTCCTAGTTCCCAAGTCATTAAGCTCATCATTATATTGTTGCTAGTTGTTTGCCATTTGATACTTGATGCTTCGTGAGATTGTTGCCATTTGATACTTGATGCATTGTGAGATTGTTGCCACTTGATACTTTATGCATTGTGAGATTGTTGCCATTTGATACTTGGTGCATCGTGAGATTGTTGCCATTTGAAACTTGATGCATTGTGAGATAGTGTGTTAAACAGTTAAACAACATCGTATATGCGACTTTTCGCCTTGGTTGGGTAAGGTGATGTTTGTTTGAAAGTATGGCAGAAATATAGCACAAGAAAGGAATTATATTGTATCAAGAAAATCGGTTAAATATAAACACATTACGGTAATTGAAGAGTAGATGTAAAAGATGAGAAAACAAGATAAAACAGGAATCATTTGAAAAAAATGAAAAACTCCTTTTTACATTAAAATGTCAATAATTTAACAGCTAAATATAATCAATACATTATTTACAACATAGCAACTTTAAAAAGTAAAAAAAGGTAGCTACTTAGCAATGAGTATTTCATTAACCATTTCTATTTTTCATTTACCAAAAGTTTCATTAAAAAATAACCACACGCAAAAGAAGCCAACAGCGCTAACAATATTTAATATATCTTTGAAAATGTTATTTCTCCAGGTGGCACTATGGTCAGACCCAGGCTAGGACACTACAAATGGAAACCCTTAACGGGATCTTACGGTTCAGCTTGTAGCAGAAGAAGAAACGTCACCGAAAGGTTGAACAGGTCGAACCTAGCGAAGCAGGCACACGCAATCAACTCCTTGTTCGGGGAATACGCCTGCTATGGAGGTGACTTACCTTCGAAAAACTTATCCATGAAGCTCCTGGCCAGCCAACGACTGTTTTCACCCGGGTCAATATGGCGCAAGTCAAGGTTGAAACACTTCCCGCCATGCCCCATAGGTCTTCAGGCCAGACGCAAAATAAACCGGTACAAGAAATGTCTAAAAAATGTGTGCGCAACAGAACTTTTAAAAACGTTTGAGCCTAAGCAAAGCCGAGTGCAAGCATGCAAGGGCGGAGAACCAACTAACAACAGACAAGTTAAAACTGCCCCTGCCAGAAACAACCGCACAACAAGTAAACCTTGTAGAAATACGATTTATGAAAATTCTATAAAGTTTTGTAAAAATAAACTCGCCGAAATAATAAACGCCAATAAAGACACCAAAAAGTTTCCCTTTTCATCGGAAAACCACGCAATGACTTCAATTAAGCACCACAAGAAACAAATGCCAGACAAGAAAGGTAATTTATCTGGGCTGGGGAAATGTACTGGTAATGCTAATGGAAGGAAATGTCTGCAGCAGGTCGCAAAGAAAGACGATAAATCTCCCGGAACTCAGTCGGCAGGAATTGTCCCTGCTAAAACCACGGACGTATTTTTAAGGCTGTATCAGAACAACGCGGCTGGGCGGTGCATCAGGAACACAAGGAAAATCTGCAGTGAATTGGTCGAGGCGCTGAAAACGGATTCGTCATGCCTGGGGAGCTTCTCGAAGGAGGACGTTCACCGTTTGTGGAAGATGGACAAAGACTTTGAGAGGGTTCAAACTATCAACAAAACTATCAACAAAACAATCAACAAAAGCGCAGTGGCAGCAAACAACTCGGAAATATGTGGCAAAAACATTGGGAAAATGATCGACTTTCGGAAAAATGATGCAACTGGTGGTGCCGAGGAAATCAGTGCGCACCGCAGGATGATTGAGTGCATAAAGTTGGTTCTGAAGAAACAAAGTGAGGCATTGGAAGCGATCAATGATTCCTTGAACATATTGGTGCACCAACAAGACGAGGAGCCGGCAGTTCAATGTACGGAAGACGGGAAATCCCTCCAGAACTTACCTGACGTCAGCAATTGTAATAAAGAAATAGTAAAGTTGGCGGCCGCACCGAGAAGCCAGAAGAAAACTCATTCGACAAAAGAGCTTGAAAAAAATGCAACGTCCAACGTCCGGATAACGGAGGACAACAGGGGAACCTTATCCGTTGTAAGGAAACAACTTGCAACGATAGGAGGCAGCGAGAAATTATCATTGGTGAATTCATCCACCAACAAATCTGGGGCTTTAGCCCAAATGCCGTTGTTACCCCCAAGACGATTGGTTCCCTTGCAGCACAACCCGACTTCTCTAGTCACTTCGAGTCTTTCACGCGTAGGCAGTAAAAAACAGTGCAACATTGAAGCCGGTCTTCTCGGTGACATTTCACATCAGGGCAATTTAAAGTCCCGGTGTATTCGCCCCAAACCCATTCAAACCCTGGCAGACCATAAAGATACAATTTCTACACTCGATAACGGAAAGCTGTTTGCTAATGACGCAAGTTCTGAGTTGCTGGGGGTCAAATTTTACCCTTCTCCTTACACATTGGTAAATAAAGGACGGTACAGCAAGAAAGTCAAAGAAAGTTCTCACCTTTACTCCACCGTAAATTGTTACATGCCTAAAACGAATGACGTTTACAGCAGCTCTAAAAGTCACCATCAAAATAAAGGGCAAACATCGAGTAATTCTGGGGAAAATTTGTTGACACCCACCAACTGCAGGCAAATACGTTCGTCAAAGTCATTTTCAGACCTGAAAAATCCTCATCAGGAAAATGAAAAACTTCCGGTTTTATTGAATCCTCACCAAAATAATAATTCAAGTCCTTCAAAACCCAAGCCATGTCCCAACTGTGTCAAGAAGACTGCAGAAAACAGCGCGAGGGAAAAATGTGAAGGCTGCAAACAAGCTAGTAACGCCGTTTGTCCTTGTTTAGAATTGTGCTTGAAGAAATTCGTGATACCAAAATTTGATGAGAATTTCGGGGCGCTAACCAGAGAAACAAACTGCAACACGAGGCAGCTGGAGGCCCTGAGAGAACTTCAACATCAAATCGAGACTCTAGTCAGCTCCGTGCACAACCACAGCATATGTCCGTGCTCTAGGCGTCAAATACACACACGACCGGTAGATCCTAGGTACAAAGTGAGCGGTGAAGGAAATCATTCCCCAGAAACAGTTGATACTTGTCTTGTGTCAGCTCCAGAAAACAATAGCATTGCACAAAGATCAGCGCCTGGCTTACTGTGTTGTTACTCTAATGAATCCAATCTCACACCCAATCCATGTCAATCATTACAAACTTTAGAGATAAATGCAAATAAAACTTCAGGACTTTCTGTCACTTGTGGATTAGCCGCAGGATCAGATTTAGAGCTGGAGCTGTATCATGATGTAAGGCATTCAACTGAAAGATGCGCTGACGCACCAACCAAAGAGGTCTCTTTAGGAAAACGTTTAGGAATGCAGGATAATAAAATGGTGCAGCCGAGCAGCAGCAATTCATACAGGGAGTCAGACGTAATTGAAGAAAATGAAACTGTGCTGTGGATTCAGGCTGAGGATGACCAACAGGATGACCAACGCGCTTGTGATATCAAGTCGAAAACTCAAATTGTGACCCAAAGTATTCAATACTCACAGGCCTTCGAAAACGGCAACATGCTCTCAGATATATCAATATCAGATCAACTGTCCGGAACAATGCAATCCGCCATTATCTCCACTTGTCACAGTAGCGATCTTTCGATTGAAGCTATTGGCAACCGCCCCCCCGCTAGAAGGTCTCATTTTTTACCAATCACAATCAGTGGATTCTATGTGTCAATCAGTTCATACTGGTAGAGAAATTTGTAGGCAAGTCCGGCCAAGCGAGGTAACTGATGGAGAAACTTGTGAAATCGGTAGCATGGGATTATCGTTGATGAAACCAAGCGAGAACTTGGATTCCTCACCAGCCTCTGTCACGACAGAATCTGACCGGGTAGAAAAATTTGGCAGCGATGGCGACATAAATAAGATTGTAAGTAAACCACCACCGGTCCAAAAACAGAGATTTGGAATCAGAAACTGGCTCTCAAAGCCGGGATCACTCATTAAAAACCTGAAGCGATCAGACAATAAACCACCAAAACAAGAAATTAAGAAAGACAATGCAGCGAAAGAACCTCAAAATGTTGTTAAAGCCGCCAAAAGATTTGGACGCAGTGTCCTTGCTAGTCCAAGTAAATCTCAGACGGAACCATGCACAACAAAAGCAACAGTAGAAAAAACCAGTACTCCAGCAGCTCGTCCCAAGCAAAAAGTACAAGGCACATGCGCAGCTTCATCAAATAAGGACACAAATAAATACGTGTTGACACAACGGGACAAAGTGGAGGAGAAGGGACAAGAGAGGGACAAGAACAACTCAAACTTCCCAACGAAATGTCCTGGAACTCAGAGCGTCAATAATTTATCAGTTGTTCCCGTGACTAGTCAAATTCCCTCACATTTTAGTTTTAGGGACCAGTCCCAAGGCACGACGTTCTCACTAACGATACCAACACATAACGCAAGTGAGCTGTCAGATGACAAAGTGGTAGACACACTGGAGACGCTGGTGAATGAAGGCGAACCCTCGAAATCGTGTTATGAGAATTGTAAAGATGTTGAAGGTAAGCAGGATAATGATCTAAAGGGATGTGCTCAAGTGGAAGAAGATTTACGCACGGTTGAGGCAGCCGATGAACCCACAGCAATGGAAACTATGACTCGGCAAAATGATAACCACCAAGATGGCCTACCAACAATAAACGTAACGACACTCGATGGTTTGAAAGCACAAGTGAATGAAATAAATTGTGAATGTTTAGGTGATGGACGCGGTGATGAAGACATCACAAGAAGTGAACAGGATGTCATCTCAAATACACCGTGTATTAAAACGAATGAAAATATTGAACAAATTGCCACAGAAAGATGTCATAGTGCCAAGAATGCAGGTGATAGTAGTTTATGTGGACTTGCACCAAGAACAGATGAATGTCACCCAGAACAATCCGAGATGGGCAGAGAGATGACATATCATACCGAAGCTGTCAGGAGTCAACGTACTGAAAACAGCGAATACGTTTTGGTGAATGAAGATTCCAACAGTGAAGAAGTCACTGATGCTGATGAAAGTAATACAACATTAAATTGTAAGTCATCTTTGATGATTTGTAAGGTCAACCCTTTTGTAAACAACGCGCTGCCTTGTCCCGTTGAAGATAACACCTCGCGCCAAGTGGCTAATGACAACACGCTATCGTAGTGAAATTTTGCCAAGTGGCTAATGACAACACGCTATCGTAGTGAAATTGTGCCAAGTGGCTAATGACAACACGCTATCGTAGTGAAATTGTGCCAAGTGGCTAATGACAACACGCTATCGTCGTGAAATTGTGCCAAGTGGCTAATGACAACACGCTATCGTAGTGAAATTATGCCAAGTGGCTAATGACAACACGCTATCGTAGTGAAATTGTGCCAAGTGGCTAATGACAACACGCTATCGTAGTGAAATTGTGCCAAGTGTCTAATGACAGCACGCTATCGATGTGAAATTGTGCCAGGTGCTAATGACAACACGCTATCGTAGTGAAATTGTGCCAAGTGGCTAATGACAACACGCTATCGTAGTGAAATTGTGCCAAGTGGCTAATGACAACACGATATCGTAGTGAAATTGTGCCAAGTGGCTAATGACAACACAATATCGTAGTGAAATTGTGCCAAGTGGCTAATGACAACACGATATCGTAGTGAAATTGTGCCAAGTGGCTAAAGACAACACACTATCGTAGTGAAATTGTGCCAAGTGCTAATGACAACACGCTATCGTAGTGAAATTGTGTCAGAACAGACAGTGAAACATTATGCAATAAGCCATATAAAAGATATGAGATAAATAGAGAGAGAGAAAGAGATAGAGAGGATGAAAGGGATGGAGAAAGAGAGAGAGAGAGAGAGAAAGAAAGAGGAAGAAAGAGGAAGATATAGCGAGAGACAGACAGAAAGATATCGGGAGTTTGAGAATAGCTAAATCGAGAAATATCCTTGAGAGTTGATTACTAAGAAGAAAGATATAAGTTAACGTTATGTAATCTGCCCCAAAGTTCTGGTAATTTAAAAATTATTTGTAATATCTTTAACAAAATTTGTTGTCTTATTTACCCCAATGTCTTTCAGGGGTGTTAACTACCACAGTAACGTAGCAGAATATAAACGTGAATCAACTGTCGAGAGATGCTACAATTTTGTAGGGGAAATACAATCCATGATTTTCTTATGTTAAAAATAGAAACTTGTCTGACAGCTCAAGTTTTTTGTATGTGCACTAAATTAATGCACAAACGAAGACGGCTAATATGTAAATGAATCAGGGAACATACATATGCCTTGAATTATATAAAAAAAAACAATTATGAAGTCTAGTGAGACAATATAACAAAATTGATGACAACTTGTCACGTGGGGTCACAACAATTTCAGCCTGTGAATCAAAATTCTGGCAACAGAGAAATCAGATGAGCAATCTGATGAGATCGGGATGAAGCCATTATTCATGTTGGCTTAAGCGGAAGACAGTGTTCAGGGGAAAATAGTAAAAACTTTCCTATTGTAAAAGTTTATGAAACATATGAACATTGGGAAGAAAGAAAAAGAGAGAGAGAGAGAGAGAAGGAGAGAGAGAGAAGGAGAGAGAGAGAGAGAGAGAGAAGGAGAGAGAGAGAGAGAGAGAAGGAGAGAGAGAGAGAGAGAGAGAGAGAGAGAGAGAGAAGGAGAGAGAGAGAGAGAGAGAAGGAGAGAGAGAGAGAGAGAGAAGGAGAGAGAGAGAGAGAGAGAGAGAGAAGGAGAGAGAGAGAGAGAGAAGGAGAGAGAGAGAGAGAGAGAAGGAGAGAGAGAGAGAGAGAGAAGGAGAGAGAGAGAGAGAGAGAGAGAGAGAGAGAGAGAGAGAGAGAGAGAGAGAGAGGGGGGGATAGAGATAGAGATAATCACTGAATAGATGTGTATATATCCATGTCCATGTACGCTGTAATAACATATTGATAGCGAATATATGTATAGATTAATTATATGAGCAGACGTGAAGATTAAATTTACTGGTGTTCTCAGGAGGTGAATAATTTTTATTTATTATTTTTATATATAAAAATGTTTTGAAGATGCAATGACGATAATTTATACAATTAAATTTACCATGTGGTGAGTTTACCTTATACATGTATATTTACCACGTGGTGAGTTTACCTTATACATGTATAGTTTTCTTACATACGGGATTATTTTGACGTGATATGTATTTGGATTTGGAAATATACTTTAAAATTATATAATTTATGTGTAGTATTAAAGCCACATTTCTTTACCAATTCTGATTGTTGAGTTCATTCGCTAAGCGTTTATGCTTAAATTTTTGTTGTATTTTATATTATTTTATCAGGCAGCTCCTTCCAGCCAATGATTAAAATTTACAGGATTGGATTAATTTACTAAAAATGCTGAGCAGTTTTTACACTTTCAGAGTGGCTCTGAGATTTTACAGAATCACTGCGTAAAAGGAAAACTACAGAACTCAATATTTAGACTTGAATTCATCTCCCCAACAGACTGGTTTGTATCTGGGGAGATCATTCCCAATGATAAATTAGTCTTGTCACCGGTCACGTCCACACAGTAATTTATATTGTCGCGGGGAGATTATAGAAAAAAGGGGGTGGGGCGGTTGACCATAACTGACATGATCGTTAGGTCAAGGATATAAGCCTAATGTTGTCTCATATTTATGGGGAATTTTTCTAGCCGGCCATAATGGAATATTATATGAAAACGGTCTTATATTTTTAAATCCCTTATATTAGCTTGCTTTGTAAGTTTAGTCGGACGGACTATTTATAATATCCCAATTTTGAACCCCTTTCCGTTATCCAAATCATTCTGAAAGTTTGCACACATGTTTAATTTCGGTGATAGTATTTTTGTGAATTTTTGCACATCGATCAAATGTACCGTAATTAAATTAATGCAATTTTAGTTTATCTCTATATAACATATGTATTTCAATTTCACAGTTTGTTATTGTTTTTCTTCCATGTGCCAGTTCAGTTCACGCGTTGACGCCACCCATCGATGTACCGGCGTGCTTTTGTTTAGATTTTACGTGTCACGCTGAGCTCGGTCCAGCGATCGGTGACCAGACCTTTCCCCACTCCCCCCGCCCCCCCCCGTTATACAGCAAAGGGGAGTTAAGGCAGATTCGGTCTGTAAATGTTTGTCGCGTTGAGTTCTGTATCATATATAAGGGATTTATTTTATGAAAACAAAATTTGACATATGCTTAAGATTTTGATTGGACGCTATCATACGACGAATGTCGTTTTAAAAGAATAATGATGCTTCAGAATTGAATCTCTATTTCGCATCTAATTTGAAAAAAAGAAGTGCGCAAAAGAGCAGCAGTATAAAATCATAATCTAATGATGCACCATAAAGTTCTGACGTTAACTACGGTGCGGGCTCTATTTCCACCACACCACCATAACATCGTCTACTTTTCTAGAGACTTATCCCCAGATTAGAGGGAGACAGCTACACCAATCCACTCTACGAGACATCTGAAGCCTTCTCATGTATCATGTATTACTGACGTACATTTTACTCTAGCATCAATCTTTGTTTTTCTAGTGAGGAGAAGTTATCCAAATTAAATTAAGGTTAATTCGATATCTCGTGAAAGCGCTAGAAAGAAAGAAAAGCCAGTCGAAAGGCTTCGACTCAAATCCATCAAACTTTGGGGCTGATTTTCATAAGTTTGCTTGCATAGAAACGTGATCTTTAGAAGTGTATAAATTTGAATGCCAACTAGACTCGCAATAGGCAGGGTAAAACATTTATAATGGTTACACTTAGAATTTATTATTTAAGAAATCACTCGTGTTGTTAATAACTCAGTTAAAGATAATACTTCAACTAGAAGAGGTTCACCCGCCATTTTTTAAATGTATTTCATTGAATTCAACTGATCCGACCACTTGAGGAAAAATACTTTTTGAAATTACGAGAAAAATTGTCGAAGACGTCCCCCATTTCCTAAACACTCATGGGAATAGGTAAGTTAGAGGAAGGTGTAACTAGGGAATAGGTAAGTTAGAGGAAGGTGTAACTAGGGAATAGGTAAGTTAGAGGAATGTGTAACTAGGGAATATGTAAGTTAGTGAAGGCTTAACTAGGGAATAGGCATACTACGTAAATAGTATACCAGGGAATAGGTATACCAGGTAAATAGTATACCAGGAAATAGGTATACCAGGGAATAGGTATACCAGGTAAATAGTATACCAGGAAATAGGTATACCAGGTAAATAGTATACCAGGGAATAGGTATACCAAGTAAACAGTATACCAGGGAATAGGTATACCAGGTAAATAGTATACCAGGGAATAGGTATACTAGGTAAATAGTATACCAGGGAAAAGGTATACAAGGTAAATAGTATACCAGGAAATAGGTATACCAAGTAAATAGTATACCAGGGAATAGGTATACCAGGTAAATAGTATACCAGGGAATAGGTATACCAGGTAAATAGTATACCAGGGAATAGGTATACAAGTTAAAGAGTATACCAGGAAATAGGTATGCCAGGGAATAGGTATACCAGGTAATAGGTATGCCAGGTAATAGGTATGCCAGGTAATAGGTATGCCAGGTAAATAGTATACCAGGTAAAAGGTATGCCAGGTAATAGGTATACCATGTAAATAGTATACCAGGGAATAGGTATACCAGGGAATAGGTATACCAGGTAAATAGTATACCAGGGAATAGGTTTGCCAGGGAATAAGTATTTCAGGTAATATGTATGCCAGGTAATAGGTATGACAGGTAATAGGTATGCCAGGTAAATAGTATACCAGGTAATATGTATGCCATGTAATAGGTATACCAGGTAAATAGTATACCAGGAATAGGTATGCCAGGGAATAGGTATACCAGGTAATACGTATGCCAGGTAATAGGTATGCCAGGTAATAGGTATGCCAGGTAATAGGTATGCCAGAGAAATGGCTAATTTCTATTATCTTTTGTGCAATGTATTAAAATTACATAAAATCATGGAAAAAATCTTGTTTTTGTATTATAACAGCAGTAGTACGTCATTGCTGATTCAGATGACTGGAATTCGCGAAATAAAAACCAACACAAAGATGTTAAAGAGAAGAATAAAGAAGTAAACAAATAGGATTTCAAATGAATTAAATAATTCTGATTTTAAAATTGATGATGTCTCTCTCATATTAAAAATTTCAATTTTAAAAGATTTTTAAAAACATTTTTATGCCCATTAATAAGAATTTACATATTCACAATGCTGTTCGAAGTGTCAAAAGTCAATTACTGGAATGTTTCGTTCAACTAATATTGACATTGTTTTTATTAAATAGATAGATGCAGTAAACTCCATGACGTACAACACGTGCAGTACTTCCGGTCTCTGCCTCGCAGAGGGCATGCTCTTCGCCTTGAAGTACAAACGCCAGACACATGCGCAGCATCGTCCGCGCCACCGTTCCCAAAGTCTTACTCGGGGTATTATTGATGATTTCACGTCTGCTCCAATGAGACGTTTCCCCAGTCCAGAATTCCCTATCAGTCTCGGTGTAGAATCTACCAACGATGAAGAAGATCGGGGCATTTTTCTAAACCGTGGGAACCATTCGATCTACTCCAGATACTGTAACCCGCCTGTGTCTTTGGCCTACAAGCTGAAACGTTGGCGCAGGTACAGCATTTCCCCTGACAGATATTGTAATAATGTGTCATTTAAATCCAATTCGTTTGGCGTGCTTGCCGACTACTGTGGCGATGATGTCTTCATTGCGCAGAAGCCAGACAGAGCGTGCACAGACTTCTGCGACTATGATGATTTCGCGGCGTCTCTCAAATATTTAAACAGCGTCCACAGCAGAATGTATCACTTGTGCTGCAGGCGGCGGGTGAATATGCTAAAAAACATTGGTTGTATCCCTTGCACCTCAACTTGTCCTCTGTACAATACTTGTGAGACTCTCTGCTGCTCCCCACCCCACAGAGTCACTACCGCAGCTCGCTTTAAGACCGCGCCGCGACCCCCAGAAATAAAGCCGGATGTTCGTCGTGAATCGTTTAAACCACCACAACCCCCACCTCTAGCACACACAGTCACACCCCGCTTGCCCTTCAAGTCCAGGAGTGACGTCAGTATATCCCCGGCACCTGAGGTTAAATCGGCCAGCATTGACTCATCCCCTCAGTCTGACAGCGAAACTAACACACCACCGCACCCTTCCGCCAAGCCTGTCGGCCCTCGCTCACCGTTTCCGCATACGGATCTCATAAACATTTTATCGACCCCACAATCCAGACCAGGCAGACAAAACGCAAACATACTGTCACCATCGCAATCTAGGACAGGCAGACAAAAAGCAAACATACTGTCACCATCACAATCTAGATCAGACAGACAGGATGCCAACATACTGTCACCATCACAACCTAGATCAGCCAGACAGGATGCCAACATACTGTCACCATCACAATCTAGGCCAGCCAGACAGGATGCCAACATACTGCCACCATCACAATCTAGATCAGCCAAACATGATTCCAACAGACTGTCACCATCACAATCTAGATCAGCCAGACAGGATGCCAACATACTGTCACCATCGCAATCTAGGTCAGGCAGACAGGATGCAAACGTACTGTCACCGTCACAATCTAGATCAGCCAAACATGATTCCAACAGACTGTCACCATCACAATCTAGATCAGCCAGACAGGATGCCAACATACTGTCACCATCGCAATCTAGGTCAGGCAGAAAGGATGCAAACGTACTGTCACCTCCACAAGCCAGGCGAGCAAGTCTCAGCGCATCTCTTCAGTTGGAAACCAGGTGCCCGATAAACTATCCAAATTATTACAAACGCCTTTCATCCTTTGCTAGGAGACAACTTTTCAGCCAATGCAGCTCCGCAGCGAGCACAGAAGATGACGTTATCGATTACGGCTGCGACGTGTATGACAAGTGTACCTCAACGGTGGAAGAGAACAAGCCAGTAGTAGTGGAGAATCACAAGAACGGAACCAGAGTCGTCGTGGACACACGAGAGGTCAGCACCATCACCACCCCGGAGATGGAGCAAAGAAGCACCCAGACCTGGGAGGAGCGCCACAAGAAGAGCACCCAAACAGCACCCACAATGGAGCGGGAGGAGTTCCTAAAGAACCTCTCCTACGTCAGCTCCGGTTACAACGTTTCCATAAACCAGCGTCAGCTGCTGGACAAGTGGAGATCCCTGTCGATACCGAGGCGAAGAATCGAATCCAGCAACTCGGACATTTCTATACAAAGGAAAAGCATCAAACCGCCATCTTCCCACACGATCACCCGCCAGACGAATCGTAACAACGTCCAGCCACCTCCCATGAAAAAGGTCACTTTCGAGGATAAGTTTGTCAACACCGAGCTCGTCCCGCCGAAGATTGAGACCGTGAACAGAGCCACCTCTCCGAAACCTTTGACGCACGACAAGGCCACCAGCGTTGACTTGAAGATGCTTGACAAATCCACACTGACGGACATTCCGATAGCCGACACGGCCTCCAACACCGATGCAGCGCCGCTAGAGTCGGAGCGCAAGAAAAGCTCCGCCATAAACGACCTCAACTGTTTCGAGTTGGTCACACCGACCTTGTACTGCCCCAGGAGCTGCAAATGGAACCGCTACGCCGATGACATATTTTGTTGTAAAACCGACTGCAAAATCAACCCCAGCTGCGCACCGCCATTTTACTTGCCTGAACCGTGTGCCAAACGGTGCACGCAATCCTGCACCACAGTTTGCTCAGACACATCCACCTGTGTGTCGCCACGTTCACAGTTCCAGTCCCCGCCATCACTGCGACATTGCGTTAAGTCGACCAGTTCTTGTCGGAACATTTATCTGAAGTGTTGACCAGCTGAACAGTCGACATCATATTGAATTAAACAAAAAAAAACAAACAAAACAAACAAAAAACAACCAGTTCCTGGTGTCGCATGGTTATTTTTGTTTTTTTAAGTTTCATAAAAAACCCTTTAAATTTAAATGTTTACTTTTGTTTTTATAAATATATTTAACTAGATGCGACCCGCGGTGTAGCATACGCCGCAGACTTGCTCATATATAGTGCAAAGTAAGGAATGTTTAGAAAATGTCTAGGGATTCTATTAGTTGCCTTGTGTGTTGACTCCCTCTAAAAAGTATTTTTTAGCACTATACATTGGAAAATAGTTTCCACCATCTCCTAAAACTGCAATAAGATCATTTTGAAATTGAGGTGACACGTTTTTTACCCCCTTCACATGATTTTCTAGAAACACTGAATCGTTCTTTGCAAGAAGATGCACCAGTTCCATAATATTGCATATAGTTGCACTTATATTGTCCTCTCAGTGACCGCGAAAAGCCATGTTCTTTTTAGCCAGGATTTATTAATGTCAAACATTTTAACAATAACTTCTTATCACTTTGTTTTGTTTTCTTTTAAAACATCGCATTGTTGTTATTTTCATAGAGTCTATTAGTCTTTTTTAAGTCCGGTTCATAATTCCTTTCATTAAAAAAAACTTAGTTGCTATTAATAACTTGATTCATGAGTGGCTATTTTGGTATTTATTTTATACAATTTATTATCTCCATCAAATGAGTGACCTTCCCCCCTTCTTTTTGTTTAATATAAAACGAAAACTAAGCTGAAAATAATGATGATTTAGAAGGAGATTTAGCCTTTTAAGGACGCAAATTTTTTCCCCAATAGTTTACAGTTTACTTACATAAAAACCATTTCCTCCTTTTCCGTCTCATCTCTATTTTGGTGTAAGTTCCGTTTCTAATTTGGAGAAGTTAATTTTTGGGCACTCTCAATCTAACAGCACATTATTTTATGGGCGTTTTTTAAAATTTTGATAAATAACTCAACTTCTTTTTAAAATTGCCATTCTTAGAAACTAAGTAACCACGAGAAATTTGCCGCCCCTAAATAAGTGCCGCCCGAGACACTTGCCCCTCTGATTTGCCCCCCCCCCACTACTGATCACAACTTATAAAAATAATTGACATTTAATAACTGATCAGGAATACGGACCAAAACTTCATTTTGTTTCATATCATATTATAAGATAAATCGTAAATGAATCTTTGAATAAATTTTAATGCATCGAAGATTTTAACAAAATATTTTTTTATATTACAATATTGTTGTTTTCTTATGTCATAGAGAATAGGACTGCTATAGAGCCTTGAAATACAATTCAAGATACAGAAACGATATGTGTTGTTAATTAAATCAAGAAAATAATACTTTATTTATGGACTAATACATAATTATACGTTGCGTATCTTTCATTTTCTTTTCTTATCAAAACGTGTGTTAGATATTTAAAATATTTCAATGCTAAATCAGGGTTTTAAAAGGCATTTTATTATTCCAATCAATTTTAACGAGTTTTCTTAGAATAAATTATACCTTTTAATGTAGTTTGATATAATTAAAAGAATGATACATGAACCCAAATTATTACTGATGTCATTGTGGTCTCTTGAAAACATATGATATCACAAATTGAACTGGGAACATATGATATCACAAATTGAACTGGGAACATATGATATCACAAATTGAACTGGGAACATATGATATCACAAATTGTACTGGGAACATATGATATCACAAATTGAACTGGGAACATATGATATCACAAATTGAACTGGGAACATATGATATCACAAATTGAACTGGGAACATATGATATCACAAATTGAACTGGGAACATATGATATCACAATTAGAGAAGAGGGTTTTAAGGATAACAATGGAAATACACAACAAACAGAACAATCCTAGATTTTCTGGCTACTGAAATTTCGGCTATAGTTCCAGGAAAGCGTTGCAAACGAACGTATGACAAATAAAGTACAAGTTAGGTAGAGCTTCCAATGATTCCTAGGACCAGACAACCTACGGTTAGACATCAGTTCGAGTTCCTGTAGTCCAGCCTGTTGAAGCATGAGTTGTTTGGACAAAGCTTCAGATGTACTGAAGAAGTGTATGGCCATTAGCAAAAAACTTGTGCCCCCCTTACCCTCTTATCTTAACATCTACCGTAGAGAATTTAATGTCTCCATCCATGATCCCTGTTCTGAAAGCGTTTTTTTTTAAATAAAAAAAATAATTCTGATTCAGTTTAACATCCTTAGCGATTTATAGAAAGACATGCAAAAGAAAAAAAAACGAAACAAACATCATATACTTGTAAATCTCTAAAATACCGTATCATAGTGAGGGTACTTATTTAATTATAAACTGAATTATTTATAACCAAGAGTTACAAAAATAAATAATATTTGTTTTTGTTGCCATGGAAACATAATTTATTTTACAACATATTTTTACAAGACAGCAGAGTAGACTCTTAAAAAAAGAAATAAATGAAAATCTCAAAGCAAAATATAAACGATTATTATCAATATTCAAATAAACAACACGACAACTGACCTACATTTAACGACACATACGCACGCGTACATCAAGCTGAAATGTACATTCAAAACAAAGCGACGCTTGTATTTTGTTGATTTTGCCTACAAGTATGTCATGTGTACGTAGAAAAAGGAAATCTTACTTTTATTAATTCAACTTATACCATGCTACAAAATTTCATTTCATTATTTTTAAAAGTATTTGTTGAAAGGTTTACTTGTCTGGAAAAAAAAATAGGAATGGAATTTTTGTTTAAATCAAAGTCAGAATTATGAAATGATTGTGTAAATCATGAATTATGTACACATACATCTCAAGGAACATAATATCAGCAATATGATAAACGTGACAAGCTAGGTTCATCTCCCTTGGCACGACTCGGCAGGTTTATTCACAACCAAAAGAAAAATAGCAGAAAAAGGCCAACTTATATCAAGGCAATACAACTAACAAAGTATCCTACCAATTGAAAGCTGAACTAAACTTTATTCTGTCAATACAAGAAAATTTAAAGCAATATAGTTTATTAAAAAATATTTTTTAAAAAAAAGTATGTTTATGAATTTAAAAAAAACCCCAATAAGCACACACAATGATAACAAGACAAACAGTTGACTGGAATGATTTCTTTAAAAACTGAAGAAAAAAATGTTTTCAAGCGAATTACTGAATGAAAGGTGAAAGTGTTTAGAAAAATAATATTTTTCGACCTTTAGTTATTAGCCAATAATGACCCAGCTCTCCCATTAGCTATTAGTGGCCCACCTCTCCCATTAGCCAATAATGGCCCGAACTCTCCCATTAGCCAATAAAGGCCCAACTCTCCCATTAGCCAAGAATGACCCACTCTCCCATTTATATGGAAAATATGGAGCTCTTATACAGCGTAAATAATTTATTATTTGAACAAAATTATGAACCTTCGCGAAACGTTATAACGGATTATACTAATAATAAAAAGGAAAATATTAACAACATCTATAATATAAAAAAAAGATGAAGCCTAATTACATTTATAAAAAAGAAGAAAAAAAACCTCAAAAAATTGAAACAGCTAACTGAAATTCCAGCAGAAAAGCGATAAATTAAGCTCCCGTGGCAACCCCCTCCTCCCCCGCTTCCAACTCTTCCAATAGCTTTATCACTCATGAGACAACGTGAGTGCATCTCTTTGACCAAATGCGAGCCCCAGCCACTAAGAGAAAGTAACTCTAAATCTTTCTATTCTGAAACATTAAAAATGTATTATACATTTTGTCATATTAATCGCATATTTAGTTTTATTTTCTACTCCTTGCTTTGGAAACCATCTGTAAAACATTGATCGTTTTCGATACAGCTTTTCTCTATCATTTTATTTTACAATGCCTCTATTATTATTTTATTTTAATAAAACATTTAAAATAGAAGTAGCTTAACACATATGCAGTAAAAATATTTCCTACAAGAACATTGATAAAACTTGACAGCGGCACAAATATCTTTCTTAAGTTTTCCTGTTATCCACTGCCACCGTCAAGTCAACGTACCACAGATTTCATACTGAAGAAACACATTAAGACAATAGCTTCCATAGCAGCCAATTTACCAAGTCACTGAAAGGTCTGCACTGAAAGGTCTGTACTGAAAGGTCTCCACTGAAAGGTCTGCACTGAAAGGTCTGTACTGAAAGGTCTGTACTGAAAGGTCTCCACTGAAAGGTCTGCACTTAAAGGTCTGTACTGAAAGGTGTGCACTGAAAGGTATGCACTGAAAGGTCTGCACTGAAAGGTCTGAACTGAAAGGTCTGAACTGAAAGGTCTACACAACATACAAAAAGGCAAGTTAAGAGCAACCCATCAATATTGTTCAATTTTCAATGCAGCTTTCTTTAAGAGAAGGTCATGTTAATATAAAGAGATTACTGAATTTTTAACTATGTTTTGATACTGCAACTTTTCACTGAGATTTGGGAAGTTTCAAGTGGCCTTTCAAATATGTTCTAGACATCGAATCAGTTGACGACATTGGAGCAGATTTTTGGCATTTGAAATTCATTTTTGCAACCTCATTTTGACACCACACCATTTCTAAATCATTGAAAATTGAATAGACACTGTAACCATATCACATTGGATTGACCGGGCTTAGGCCTAATCGCATATGACATTTTAAAATGTATTTTTTGTTGCTCTGTAGTTTGGTAAAGTAAGAATTTTTTTATTCATATAGTGACCCTATGGAAAAAGATGGGAATGGATTGAAAACGCTTCAAATCATAGAACCACCTGACCAGAAATCTAATATAACTTTATAATACAAGTCCAATGTTCCCTTTAACCTGCGCGTTCGTGCATATATCTGACCGACTCCGCGCATATATCTGACCGACGCCGCGCAGCAGTCTGAAATGACCGCGATAATATATTTGTATTTGTGGGGTGTAAAATTGTGCACAATAAAATGGATGCTGTGCAAATTTGCACACGGATTTTTTATTTTGGACACAGACCAAATAAAGTTAGAGAGAACATTGTACAAGTGAAGGTAAAAAAACAAAAAACAACTGGAATAAAATAATCATAATAATGTCATTTTGAATATTGTTAAGAGATTCAACTAGTAGATGTTTCAGTCTGACTTAATATCCATAAAAATATAATGTTAAAAAAAGTGAAATATGTCATTTATTAAAAAAATGACAATGTCTTAGACAAGATCCATGTTGGCTGGGAATCATATTGAGAAACGCATTTTTTTTATTTGCCCCAAAAGTAAAACTCAGTTAAATTTTAGGCCAAATATTTTTTTCTTTTAAAAACCAGTTATTTTTCACTCCAGTTAATCTGTGCGCTGTCCCAGCCGATGTCCTCTTTGTGCAGTGTGTTGTAGTGAACAAGCCAGTCGTGAAGGGGTTGGAAATATTGCAAAATGGCGTCTGCCGTGACCTGTCTACTTCCGGTCAAGTAATCGAGCTGATCCTGCCAGGGAATGCTGGATCCTTGTGTCAGCATGCGTCTGAAGATAAACGAGCAGACGTGAATGCTAAATACACTGAAACGAACGGTGCATAGAGAGGAAAATAACGTCTGCCTGGATTGAAACAGTAGGGTGTAGGGAGCAAACAAATTTTGTTCCAAAATGGCCGCTAAAAGAACGGTAAACAATTCAATCAATTAACAAATATTGTTCCCAACGATGAAGTGCAGCATCACAAAATAAAGTATAGGATCTCTTTATCCTTAATCACTACGACGCAATTTTTGAGCGTGGATAAGGGAGGGAATGAGAGGTAGACTAAAATTTTTATGTTGATACAAATTAGTTATAAGCAAAGAATAATGAAGCTAAAGGTTTGATTAATCTCAATTTATTTCTTATGAAGCAGTTTCATTATTCTGGAAGTTGTCGTTGCGTCTCCTCGGACCCCTAGTTTACAGCCCCCCCACCCCTCCCCTGTCCGCCAACTAGTTTGAAACACTCGAGAGACGACCTTCTGGGTGTGAGAGACGACCTTCTGGGTGTGAGAGATGACCTTCTGGGCGTGAGAGATGACCTTCTGGGTGTGAGAGACGACCTTCTGGGTGTGAGAGATGACCTTCTGGGTGTGAGAGACGACCTTCTGGGTGTGAGAGACGACCTTCTGGGTGTGAGAGACGACCTTCTGGGTGTGAGAGACGACCTTCTGGGTGTGAGAGATGACCTTCTGGGTGTGAGAGATGACCTTCTGGGTGTGAGAGACGACCTTCTGGGTGTGAGAGATGACCTTCTGGGTGTGAGAGACGACCTTCTGGGTGTGAGAGATGACCTTCTGGGTGTGAGAGATGACCTTCTGGGTGTGAGAGACGACCTTCTGGGTGTGAGAGATGACCTTCTGGGTGTGAGAGACGACCTTCTGGGCGTGAGAGATGACCTTCTGGGTGTGAGAGATGACCTTCTGGGTGTGAGAGACGACCTTCTGGGTGTGAGAGACGACCTTCTGGGTGTGAGAGATGACCTTCTGGGTGTGAGAGATGACCTTCTGGGTGTGAGAGACGACCTTCTGGGTGTGAGAGATGACCTTCTGGGTGTGAGAGACGACCTTCTGGGCGTGAGAGATGACCTTCTGGGTGTGAGAGATGACCTTCTGGGTGTGAGAGACGACCTTCTGGGTGTGAGAGACGACCTTCTGGGTGTGAGAGATGACCTTCTGGGTGTGAGAGACGACCTTCTGGGTGTGAGAGATGACCTTCTGGGTGTGAGAGACGACCTTCTGGGTGTGAGAGATGACCTTCTGGGTGTGAGAGACGACCTTCTGGGTGTGAGAGACGACCTTCTAGGTGTGAGAGACGACCTTCTGGGTGTGAGAGATGACCTTCTGGGTGTGAGAGACGACCTTCTGGGCGTGAGAGATTACCTTCTGGGTGTGAGAGACGACCTTCTGGGTGTGAGAGACGACCTTCTGGGTGTGAGAGACGACCTTCTGGGTGTGAGAGACGACCTTCTGGGTGTGAGAGACGACCTTCTGGGTGTGAGAGACGACCTTCTGGGTGTGAGAGACGACCTTCTGGGTGTGAGAGACGACCTTCTGGGTGTGAGAGACGACCTTCTTGGTGTGAATCGCCAGACTTAACCGGGAAACTATGACAATCCTTACAAAACGGAAGACGTTCTATTTTAAGAATCCCTGTACGGTAGATAGCGTATAATTTATACCGACTCACTTGAGTTTGTTGCCAGCCTCCCTGGAACCGTAGAAATCACATTCATGCAGGGGGCCGACGAAACCACTGACGTCACACAAGGCTTTGAACATCTGAAACTGTTGGAAGTAGCTGAGAAAATAGCTGCACGAGAAAAGGAAACGTTCAATAGATTAACACACAGTAAAACATGAGATGATAGGAATCATTCAATAGATTAACACAGTAAAACATGAGATGATAGGAATCATTCAATAGATTAACACAGTAAAACATGAGATGATAGGAAACGTTCAATAGATTAACACAGTAAAACATGAGATGATAGGAATCGTTCAATAGATTAACACACAGTAAAACATGAGATGATAGGAAACGTTCAATAGATTAACACAGTAAAACATGAGATGATAGGAAACGTTCAATAGATTAACACACAGTAAAACATGAGATGATAGGAAACGTTCAATAGATTAACACACAGTAAAACATGAGATGATAGGAAACGTTCAATAGATTAACACAGTAAAACATGAGATGATAGGAAACGTTCAATAGATTAACACAGTAAAACATGAGATGATAGGAAACGTTCAATAGATTAACACACAGTAAAACATGAGATGATAGGAAACATTCAATAGATTAACACACAGTAATACATGAGATGATAGGAAACGTTCAATAGATTAACACACAGTAAAATATGAGATGATAGGAAACGTTCAATAGATTAACACACAGTAAAATATGAGATGATAGGAAACGTTCAATAGATTAACACACAGTAATACATGAGATGATAGGAAACGTTCAATAGATTAACACACAGTAAAATATGAGATGATAGGAAACGTTCAATAGATTAACACAGTAAAACATGAGATGATAGGAAACGTTCAATAGATTAACACACAGTAAAACATGAGATGATAGGAAACGTTCAATAGATTAACACACAGTAAAATATGAGATGATAGGAAACGTTCAATAGATTAACACACAGTAAAATATGAGATGATAGGAAACGTTCAATAGATTAACACACAGTAAAATATGAGATGATAGGAAACGTTCAATAGATTAACACACAGTAAAACATGAGATGATAGGAACGTTCAATAGATTAACACACAGTAAAATATGAGATGATAGGAAACGTTCAATAGATTAACACAGTAAAATATGAGATGATAGGAAACGTTCAATAGATTAACACACAGTAAAATATGAGATGATAGGAAACGTTCAATAGATTAACACAGTAAAACATGAGATGATAGGAATCATTCAATAGATTAACACAGTAAAACATTAAGGGAAAGAAAATGGAATGTAAAAAGTATAATAAATTTATTCAAGAACTTTTACGACATTAAAGAACCTAGAGCTAGATGGATAAAGTAAACACAAAATAAAATAACAACCCAACAAATTATGTGTTACTGGTGATATACCAACATGATATAAGGCGTGTTACTGGTGGTATACCAACATGATATAAGGCGTGTTACTGGTGATATATACCAACATGATATAAGGCGTGTTACTGGTGATATATACCAACATGATATAAGGCGTGTTACTGGTGATATATACCAACATGATATAAGGCGTGTTACTGGTGATATATACCAACATGATATAAGGCGTGTTACTGGTGATATATACCAACCTGATATAAGGCGTGTTAATGGTGATATATACCAACCTGATATAAGGCGTGTTACTGGTGATATATACCAACATGATATAAGGCGTGTTACTGGTGATATATACCAACATGATATAAGGCGTGTTACTGGTGATATATACCAACCTGATATAAGGCGTGTTAATGGTGATATATACCAACCTGATATAAGGCGTGTTACTGGTGATATATACCAAGATAATATAAGGCATTTTACTGGTGATATATAACAACCTGATATAAGGCGTGTTACTGGTGATATATACCAACATGATATAAGGCGTGTTACTGGTGATATATACCAACCTGATATAGGGCGTGTTACTAGTGATATATACCAACCTGATATAAGGCGTGTTACTGGTGATATATACCAACCTGATATAAGGCGTGTTACTGGTGATATATACCAACATGATATAAGGCGTGTTACTGGTGATGTACCAACATGATATAAGGCGTGTTACTGGTGATATACCAACATGATATAAGGCGTTTTACTGGTGATATATACCAACCTGATATAAGGCATGTTAATGGTGATATATACCAACCTGATATAAGGCGTGTTACTGGTGATATATACCAACCTGATATAAGGCGTGCTACTGGTGATATATACCAACCTGATATAAGGCGTGTTACTGGCGATATATACCAATCTGATATAAGGCGTGTTACTGGTGATATATACCAACCTGATATAAGGCGCTTTACTGGTGATATACCAACCTGATATAAGGCGTGTTACAGGTGATATATACCAACCTAATATAAGACGTGTTACTGGTGATATATACCAACCTGATATAAGGCGTGTTACTGGTGATATATACCAACCTGATATAAGGCGTGTTACTGGTGATATGATACTTGGCTCCAGGATCGAAGTTGTTTTCAGAACGAGGCACGGGTGACCTGATTCCCTGGTATTGTAATCTGGTCCATTAGAGAAGCATTTATTAATTTTGTCAAGACGTGTACATTTTTTTGTGTGTGTTGTAAAATGAGATTTTATGGGGAAAATGCTTGAGTTAATTATTGAATGGAGAGACAGAATGAATAAAACCAATTTTGTTTCATAATATTAAATGTTACTAGAAGCCGTGATAAAAATGTATAAATATAGAAGCAAACAACGCACACAAGAAAAGGTCAACAGAAAATGAATGGAGATTCAAACGTAGGGGCTGACCAATATTTTAGGGCTTCTATATGAAACCAGATGAAACGAGGATATTAATTGAATTTTATATTGTCCATCTCTCACAAAGAACGAAAGCGGCATACACATACAATTAGTGTTTTCACGTTACAACACAAGGGTTGAGGCTCACACAGGACAAGATGCACAGCGTGGGTTACATTAGAAGGATGCCCAGCCTCACACATGGGAGTAAAAACAGCTAAAATAAATCAGCATATTCTTTTAAGAATTATCATCGTTTCTTATGGCTATCAACAAAATACATTTTCAAAGGTACCGGTAATTATTAGAAAAAAAACACAATCTTTTCATTATTGAATTTATAGCCTCACAAATTATTATGTAAATTTTTTTTTCAAAATAAGATCTTATCAGGCGAGTGACGTCATTAAGTAAGTCTCTGATGAGTTGAACGCTACAAGTACTCCGCCAACAATGTGAATACGTTAACATGTTATATTTTTTTTCCTGATTCGCGCGTTTCCTCTGTGGGTTCGTTTGGTGGCTAACGCCGTGACCAAACCACGAAGACAAGGCGAGGGCTACTTTATGGACAACATTTTCCTGTCTGGCAGAAGGAATTGAAATAAAGTCGCGGGAATCGCATTAGTTTCCTGCCCACAGACAAAGTCACATCTGTTTTCTCTCGGGGATTATCTAGTAGCCATTAACCAGGTCGAAGAAAGCAAATTTGCAACTGGGGAAAATCTTGAATTTTCTGATCTGTAAATATGCTGGATAGCGAAGTCAATAGTGCTCTCACCTCACAAGCTGAGGGGCATGGGATCTAGCCCACGTTAAAGCCACAATAAAAATGTTGATGAATGACTATTGCTAAAAAGTCCTCCGCTGACCTGGAGAGGAGATAGGCGCCGCCAAGGTCTACCAAGCCCCGAGCAAGCTCTAATGGTAACATTAGAACTCCTGAAGACCACGAGGTTATGGGACAAAAAAAAATGCAATGCATGAAAAATGCTAAGTCTTATTACCCGTTTCACAATCGTCCTAGCTCCTTTTGCATTGCCATATTTTCCAAACATTTGTTGCAAGAGTTTTATTTCCGTATTTCCGTCGCACCAAACATTTTCCCCCAAGGTCCTAGTATTGGATTGTTAATCTTTAAGTTCTCCCTTTAACTTATGTAGCTTATATTCTACGTACTGTCATTTATGTGTTTATTATGATATGAACGAGCAACAAATCCCGTCCAAGGATGTTCCGCCACCGTTCGGTGGCATGTTGTAACTCCCCTCCAACACCCGCCTCGACCGGCATTACATGTGCATCACGTCAAAAATACTATTCATTATAGTTAAAATAAATAACTCGTAAAAACTTAGCTTTTTGCTATAAATCCCAACGCGCATAACTCAAAATAAAGTCTTGGAAGTAATACTGCACCAAAAATAACTCGTTTTGAACGTCCGCGTAAATGACGTAAACGTGTTCAATATGATTCATGGCTGTAGGAGTCATATGTGTTTGAGGGACCAATCGCTATAGATTACCGGACAGAACGGACAGAAACTTGCCTTTTATTATATAGGATTGTTATTTAATTATTATATTGGATGTTATTATCTCCATATAAAGCGCCGTGAGCCCGGTTCCTTGCTGGGATACAGCGCTATATAAATTATCAATTTATTATTATTATTGTTTACTCACTCTGTTGACACACTTAGCAACACAGCTTCATAGCCGGCCAAAGTTTGATTTCTTCAATTAGACTTCACATATCTATTCGCGTTTTAGAAACATCAAAACGTACTAAAGCAGGTTTGTGTCCATAAACTAATTTAATACCACTAGACTTGCACCAGCGACATTTCCATGCAGTGGCGTCTCCAATTGTACTGGCACACCGGGTGGGCGAGATTTCATATCCCCCACCCCCATTCCAAATCAGTGAAGATATTTATTTATAATTTGCACCAAAAAAAAATAATCTCCCCTTTTCTAAGCCCTTGACTCTTGCTGGGAGCTGACGCAATGACACTTGAAGTCTATTAACACTGGTTTGTGAAGTTAGGGGCTAGAGTCGGAGTCATGACAGGTATCGCCCTATGACGTGATCGAGTATCTGCTGTGAACGGCCATAACAAATTACTGGAGGAATGGGCCCAAGAATAATCGATACGCTAAAACCCCTACAGGGTATTCGTTACTTGCCCGCCAACAACAGTACAGTTTTGTTTAGTGAACAATGAACGTTTTCTATGGGGTATGTAAATTAGCCGACTGGAGGCGAGCAATCAGGTTTGTGCGGGGAAATGTCAGGGGATTGGGGGACTGAAGGCAAAGGGTTAAATTCTGAGATAGCCATGAATATGTACCTAGAGAGAATAGACGAGAAAAGGAGAAGAGGGATGAAAGAACGAGTCTTAGTGACATCGGCTATAAAAAACGTAATTGTTGTTTTTAAAGGAAAAAATGTTAAAGTAAATACTTCAAAATGTTTAACGAATTGAATGAATGGGGAGGAATGGTATGAGAGTATAGAGAAATAAAGACAGGGTGACAGTGGCGTAGTTAGGTGAGGGGGCGGTGGGGGGTGGTCCGCCCCGGAGGGTACACATTTAGAGGGCGGCATTTGTGGGCATTTCCGACAAACGCCCTTTTTCTTTTGAAGGGGGAAAACCAAGGTGAAACAAAAATATTCTTCATTTCGAGTCTTAATTAGGGATTCGCGCAACATTTGTCTGATTACATAGTGGTTGTTATAACTAACGCAACACCGTTCAAAAATTTAAAAACGCTCAAAAAAGGTGTAGATTTGTTCGGAAATTTAAGCAGTATACGTCACAGATGTCACTTTTATAAGAAAACTGCACACACAATAAACAATACATCACCACCACGACAGCTTTGCGTGAAATTTTGACATGCGCAGAATGATGCACTAACAAGTACCTAAATGGCATGGTGGTTTAAATAGTGTGTTTAACGTGCAAGCAATTATTTATAATACTCATTCAGTTTCAGAAAATTATTGTACGGTAACTTACTAAAAATTAAATATTTTTTTTAAAAATTGCATTAAAGTAGCACACATAATTTGTGTGTTTTCATTAAAATACGGTTATTCATAAAAATGCAATGCCTATCCCATGAAAGTAACATGTAAATTATTTGAATTCGTCTAATCTATGGACAATTATTAAGATTTGTGCCAAGAACATGAAAATATTCAAATTTCTCCGTTAATACTCCGTTTTCTCCGTTAGTAAAAGGAGATCAGATGCTGGGATTTTTCTCAGTTCAATGAAATCTTTTTATTTTCTATGTTATCTCAATTTATGGGAACCCGTCATTTTTCTTTTTTTTAAAATTAATCCAAACCCATTTCATGGAACACAGAGATGTGCTAATACAGAACTCTGTTATAGAGAGTTGGAGATATCAACTGAACGCCGAGATAGAAGGAGAAACAATATGAGTGGGGTAAATTCAGAAGACATGGTCTATCTTTAGAGCAAGAAGGACAACAAGAAATGTTTTTATCCATGGACGGAATTATAAAATAAAATAAAAGAACGCGAATAAGTTGCATGTCCTTGCAAAAAATATTCGTGTAAAGTACCATGTAACCTACTAAATGAAGAATTTGAACATCAAATAAATTTCTTTATTGACATTGCTAAAGAACAGTTCAAATATTGAAAAGAAAACGGATACAGGTTTTATTGCTGTATACAGTGCCTGTCTTAGCAATTGCGAGGCCCTATGCGGCTTAGTATGTGAAAAGGATTGGGGCCCAGTTTGGGTAGGGATAAGGTATTAATAAGGATAATAAGGGAACATTAAGATAAGGAGGGCCTATGAAAGCGCGGGGCCCACTGCGGCCGCATAGGTTGCAGTGGCCTAAGACCAGCCCTGGCTGTACCTACACTGCAAGAAGAGGAGTTATGTTAGAAAAAAAAGGGGGAAAAGGCCTCCTTAATCTTTTCAAGTATATTCAACAGTATAGATTGGAAAATTCTGTACCAAACAGTATAATTTTTTGATAAGAATGTTTTCAACAATTGATATCAGTGCATCTAGTTGTGAAAGGAGCTTCTCCAAACTGGAGTTGATAAAAAATTATCTTCGTTCCACAATTAGTGATTTAAGACTAAAAATCTTTCCAATGGTAAACATGTTCCCCCACCTTTACTTCGTTTCAATTACAATTATTTATTCATGTTTATTAATTTATAAAAACCATCCTATGAGTGACTAAGGGGCCGTCCATAAATGACGTCACGCGATTTTGGCTGATTTTTCACCCCCCCCCTCGTCACACGCCGTCACAAAAACTTAGACTCCTTCTTAAATATGACGTCACAAAGCTTCCCACCCCCCATAAAAGTCGTATTTTCTATTTGAAAATGAGCATGTTTTAAATCAATTTTTTTTGTCATTCAAATATGTTTATAGCAGTAAGGCTGCACTCTAATATCGTAACACGCGTGAAGCCATGTACGACGTCATTAAATAAAGTGTGGGTAATCATATATTTAAGTGGAATTTTTATTTAAAGTTGCGCGTTTTGATGTGACGTCAAATGTGAGACCCCTCTCCCCGTCCCCCAGGTGTGTGACGTCCTTTATGGACGGCCCCTACAAGGGCGGCTAATTGAAGACCGCCCCGGGCGGCAAAAGTTCTTGCTACGCCACTGCAGGGCGAGTGAGTAGTCACATACACATGTACATAAGCCATTTATAACTCTTTTAAAAATGAGAGACTAAAAAAGAAACACGGATCAGCGTAGAACGCAACAATCTTCTGTATAGAATGGAGAGTCTGTAATAGATAAGATAAGAAACATTTATTGGAATGGCGCCAGAGAAGGAAAAGAAAAACACTAGAGGGGGTCAAGGAACTTTCTAGATGGGGTCAAGGAACTTTCTAGATGGGGTCAAGGAAATTTCTAGATGGGGTCAAGGAACTTTCTAGATGGGGTCAAGGAACTTTCTAGATGGGGTCAAAGAACTTTCTAGATGGGGTCAAGGAACTTTCTAGATGGGGTCAAGGAAACTTTCTAGATGGGGTCAAGGAACTTTCTAGATGGGGTCAAGGAACTTTCTAGATGGGGTCAAGGAACTTTCTAGATGGGGTCAAGGAACTTTCTAGATGGGGTCAAGGAACTTTCTAGATGGGGTCAAGGAACTTTCTAGATGGGGTCAAGGAACTTTCAGTGTGTTTATAAACTGAGATAAGGAAATACATTTGTCAAATAGTTTAATAATATTGATGAATTATATGTAATTCTAGCAACACTTCATATCTCTGAAATTATGTTTGTTTCTTGCACCTCAATTACTGATCTAAAGTAAGGAAAACTAAAAGTGCAGCGTTGATTCTTTCCCAAAGGGTTATAACGCTGTCAAGGATGGACAGAAAAAAGTTCTCATGGTTAAAATAAAATTACGTGCCGTAATCTATAAAATGTCATTACCTACCAAACGATATCTTTGAAATATAGTTAAGAACATTGAATCACATAAATAAATTAACTCCCTTTACCTCATTTCCCACCATTTTTGGTTGTATTCGGCAGGAGTTATTTCCCCCTTCATGACGTCCCACCGCCACACATCTACCAGCAGACCAAAGGGAATGAATGCCAGCTTTTCTAAGGCCATGTTTAAAAGGAAGTTGATCTTTGATTCTGAAACATTGAAATAGTTGAATTTGAGATTTAAAAATATGAGTTAATCAGTTATACACTGACACTTTTATTATTGAAATAGTTGAATATAAAAGAAGTAAAATTAAGGAAGCGAGAGACATTTAAATACAGAGAAACTAAACGAACATTTTCAGTAACGAAATTAATCCTAGAAACACATATGATTGTTACATGTCACGTCACTTCTCTAACTTACAAAAGTAACACATTTAATAAGAACGCTTAATTGCTGGAAGACCAATCATATGTCTGGCTTCACCCATGACTTTTTTCAAAACACGCCCACATACACACATAAACGAACACACCATAGTTACCGTCCCTTAATGGGAATAGGAATTAAAATTTGTTTTAAATAAATATATAATTAGAATGAAATATGAGTTTGTTAAACATTAAGAAAAAATAAGCAACAGGCTTTAAAACATAATGAATCACGCTCAAGTTTATGTGTATGCAGATGTCAATGAAGATGTCAATGAAGATGTCAATGAAGATGTCAATGAAGATGTCAATGAAGATGTCAATGAAGATGTCAATGAAGATGTCAATAAAGATGTCAATGAAGATGCCAATGAATATGCCAATGAAAAATGTCAATAAAGATGTCAATGAAGATGTCAATGAAGATGTCAATGAAGATGTCAATGAAGATGTCAATAAAGATGTCAATGAAGATGTATGAACCAAATGACGGATAATTGGGCTTAAGTTTTAGCATTGCTTCAGTTCTCCATTGTCACACACCCTGCATCTCAAGCTAGCGAGTTGGCCACTAGACCCACAATAAGCGCTGACCCAGGTGTTCTGGTGCCGTACATGAGATTCATTATTGACCGGTGGCGGTTTGGGAATTAGAGTAGGGGGAAGTAATGGATGGAAGGCAAAGATTGTTGAGCAAGAATTGAAATAAAAAAAGAAGAAAAAAAACTTTTCAATAGGAATGATGTACATCTCATGTTTAACACTAATTGACTTTAAAAGAAAAATACTCATACATTTCTACAGGAAATCAGTGAAAATTACGTTATTTGTGGAGTTCTATTTTTTATGTTTGCATATTTACTAATAGCTAACTCCTTTTTTAAACATAATCGAACCATTTTATAACTCACATTTTCTAATAATAATTTTTTTAGAAGTCAGGTATCGTGTAAAGTGAAATGTGCAACATATTTAAACCAGGTATAATGACTTTATTTAAAAAATGGGCTAATAGTTTTTTTACATTATAAATAAAAAAATTATTTATAACTGGGTTCTATCAAATGATTTGAAAAGTGTCTACGTGAATGTCACCGAATCAAATATTTAAAATAAAACAGTTGCCTGGTTTGAAGATAATGTCCTGGAATCCTCATAAGGCGATGTAGAATCCAATAAATAAATGCTGAAGTCATTTAAATGTGATGTTAAAACTATTAAACTATCTCCTTGTGAAAACCATCATAACCATTAAAACTCACTTTCTTTCTTGCTGGTCCGCTTGTGCCGATGTCTTGCTTTGTGAGCACCTTCCCAGAGTAACTCATCATCATCATCACCACCACCATCGCCATCACCATCGCCATCATCTTCGTGGAAAAATCCCAGCCCCTTGAGGTGACTGTGTGAGAGCACAGACAACTGGACCGTGTCACCAACAGCCTCGTGGAACGCCGGGTTGGCCCCCTCCCGGTAGATGGTCGGCTGGTCAGCGTAGGCCATGTAGTACTGGACATGACCCATCTCGTGGTGGACGGTCCTGAATGACTCGAGGCTGACCTCGGCGCACATCTTTATTCTGTGTTGAAATGAGAGTTTTTGACGGCATGTCTTGATATAAGGATCTCAATTTAAAGGGATAACACGATTTTAATTCACTTTCAACACGATTCTAACACACTTTCAACACGATTCTAACACACTTTCAACACGCTTATAACACACTTTCAACACGCTTATAACACACTTTTAACACGATTCTAACACACTTTCAACACGATTCTAACACACTTTCAACACGCTTATAAAACACTTTCAACACGCTTATAACGGACTTTCAACACGCTTGTAACACAATTTCAACAGAATTCAACACACTTTTATAATGTCTGATTATAGTAATTAAATGTGACTCGAATTTATGAAATAAAAAAACCCAATAATTCTTATGTTCAATAGGAACTGAAAGATAATGAAACCAATAATTCTTATGTTTAATAGGAACTGAAAGATAATGAAACCAATAATTCTTATGTTCAATAGGAACTGAAAGATAATGAAACCAATAATTCTTATGTTCAATAGGAACTGAAAGATAATGAAACCCATTCCTAATCAAAATATTGATCTGTTTTAACTGTCAGTGGGAAAAACCAACATTGTAAAAGTCTCATAAAAAGTCTCAAAGGCGTATACCTAAAATCTCCCCAATAGTACATGTCGAAGGCGTATACTTAAAACCTCCTGGGTAGAACATGTCGAAGGCGTATACCTGAAATCTCCAAAGTAGTACATGTCAAAGGCGTATACCTGAAATCTCCAAAGTAGTACATGTCAAAGGCGTATACCTGAAATCTCCAGGGTAGTACATGTCGAAGGCGGACGCGTGGCACAGAACGTCCCTGTCCGTTGGTTTCTTGAACATCGATTTGGACCAGAATGTTGGGGTCATGGGGAACAGGCCAATGGACGTGTAGAAGTTGTCAGCAAGATGGAACAATCCCTGGACGTCCAGATTCGCTTTCAGTTTGGCCTCGATCTTCGTCTGCTGGTCATCCTCCGGGTAGGGAACGACGAGGTCAAGTATGTTGGTCCAGTGTTGTGCCCACATGTTACCTGGGAGCAGATAGTGATAGTTCAACCTGTCAGTGTTGAAAAGTTGGGTGTCACAAGTAGGCCAGTCAACTGGTACTCGGGAAATGTATGTTTGAAATATAAGCTGTGTAGTACGTTTCACAGGAAAACGCATATAAAGAAAGATCTGTCAAACCAAAATAAAATAAGGTCCCGACAAACTTCAATGTATTTCGATACACCTTTTTCTTTGAACATGAAACAGAAATAATTCATACAAAAATGTTTTGGTTCTTCGAATTATTGGAATAAGGAAAACACGACAGCAACGCCAATAATTAAGAGGGGCTGGAAATGACAGAAATGACCTTGGCTTTGAAATACACTGACAACGTTGAGACGAGCCAATGTTGTTTATCTACCCCCACGCACTCCTGGGGTAATGTAAAGGCGTAGTGCTTTATGCTAGCCACACAATCCCCTCGTATGCCGTGGCTATAGCCACACAATCCCCTCGTATGCCGTGGCTATAGCCACACAATCCCCTCGTATGCCGTGGCTATAGCCACACAATCCCCTCGTATGCCGTGGCTATAGCCACACAATCCCCTCGTATGCCGTGGCTATAGCCACACAATCCCCTCGTATGCCGTGGCTATAGCCACACAATCCCCTCGTATGCCGTGGCTATAGCCACACAATCCCCTCGTATGCCGTGGCTATAGCACACAATCCCCTCGTATGCCGTGGCTATAGCCACACTATCCCCTCGTATGCCGTGGCTATAGCACACAATCCCCTCGTATGCGTGGCTATAGAAACCTGCGTAGGCTGCTTCACTTACCCCAATAGGCCAACACCATTTGAAAAGAGAACTTCACTTTTTTTAAAAAAGTTCTAAAGCAATTACTCTTTTAAAAAGAACTGTTAGAGTAGATTGTAAGTCTAAAATATTAGAAAAAAAAACATCACTTGAAGATGCATCAATAACTTTCCATCTTTTTATAGCAAGCAATAATAGATATTTTAAAAAAAATATGGAAAGATTTGAAATGACATTTTACGAAAGTACGCAGTTAAGAAGATTTAAAAACAAGTTCTTTGAATTGATTAAGTACAGGAATACTGTAGAGAAGTTTAAATAAGGATATAGTGCAGCAACAAAATTTAAATTATTTATAGAACAAGTAAAAAGTATAAACATAGTATATTTAAAAAGAGAAAGTTAGAACAAGAAAAAGAGAGGAAGATATAGAAAGAAAGAGGGAGAAGGAGTAATAAAGAGAGAGTGATTGAAAAAAGGATTGAAAGGAAGAGAGAACGATAGAAAGAAAGTGGGGAAAGAAAGAAATAAACATAGAAGAGAGAGAGAAAAAGACAGAGTTAGTGTTAGTGATATATGTATATATATATATATATATATATATATATATATATATATATATATATATATATATATATATATAATATATATATATAGAGAGATAGATAGAGAGAAAGAGAGAGAGAGAGAGAGAAGGAATCCTTATTAATATAAGAAAACAAGTAATGAAAACTCGAATGAGTATTTAAACGCAATTTTCAAAAAATAATTATGATTTTTTTTTATTCGAGGGAAATCAGTCTAGATTACATTAAAAGTCATTTCAAATCAATAATGGTATGAACGGTTATTTAATTATTATATGTATGTTATGATCTCCATGTAAAGCACCGTGAGCCCGGTTCCTTGCTGGGATACAGCGCTATATAAATTATCAATTATTATTATTATTATTATCTACAAATTGCTGCTAAAATTACGGGAGGCAAAAGAAAATGTGATTTTCAAAAAGTCTCTCTCCAGCATTGTTCTAAATATTATTAGCTATCGTTTGGCGTTTGTTTCAACCCGATAGATGTTATGATTGGCGAGAAATTGACAAAAAACTGATATTTTATCGTGTTTTTTGTGTGGATTTTCCAGGAATTCCAGTAAACTTTTTCGGTAATTTTTTTGGCCCGTACACATCCTTGGGACCTCCTTAACATGTTTGCAAAAGACCCGAACCCTCTATCTGGTATGGTTTAGGAGGAGTTGCATGATCAAGCTCAAACAGACAGCACAGACATTTCAAATATATAAACGCATTTTTTTTTCATGAGGAAACAGCGTTAAACATAGTTAATTTTTTTGTGTGTATCTCTCCCGAAGATGGACGTAACCTTCATTATGTTGGTGGCCGCATATCAGACCATACGACCAATACGTAATACAACAGCGCTTTCTTGTTTTACGCAATATTTATTCAGCCATCCCTTCCATACATCGCATCAAATTGATTATTTCTTTATTCAATGGAAAAAGAGATATTTCTATTTATCGTCTATTTAACAACTTTAAAATGTAGATGTCTGTGAGATGAGAATTGAGGCCTTAATTACACTTTGTACATTCATTTCTATCTTATCATTAAATGTCGAGGACAATAAGTTTCTTTTTTCGGTTTTATTTACCGACACATTAATGACATTATATTTCCTCGGTTGAAAACGGCACAGAACATTAAACACATCCAATATCCTTTATAATTGAATTAAATCTAATACACATGAATTGTGAACTCTTCCAATTTGGGAAATATAAAAGTTCAAATCTTACATTGCACGAAGCTTGTTTGAGCCAAGGGAGATTAAAAATCGCATTTAAAAAATCTTGATTATAGAATGCAGTTTATGACGGTGATTGTGTAGTTTAGTGCTAGAGAGCCTGTCCCCGCAGGGAATTAGTTTAAACAAACATCAAAATGTTGATATTATGGTATTTTCCTCTGGGTGTTTCTCAACTTAAATAATTATGATATAGAGGAGTGACCCCCCGCCCCGCCCCACACTCTTTTTCGCGCTTTGCTGGTACTTGAAGGTGTAATTGACCAAATAAAGCAAACAAACACACATTTACAGGAAGTAGTTTCACGGGTCTGATCGATTCCGGAAAGTTTGACCATTACGATTCGACACCTAAACGTTAATTTATAGTAATATTTTAAAATTATTTTAGTGTTTGTATTTAAGGAAATATTTTTTTTCCCCCCAAATACACAACAGTATGAAGGTTTAAAACCTTATGCATTCAATTAATTTACACAGAATTAATGCTCTTTATAAATGATCTCATCCGATATAAAAATACGCTTAACGACAGAGCTGACTGACTAGCTTAACGTAAAGATATACAATTGTTAAATTGGGTTGATAGAGACAAAAAAACTAACTTGATAAGATTGCTTTGATTTTATGTGATATTTAATTAAGATAAATTTTATATTTTTTAAGGAGGTGATGGGAAAAAATAAAAATAGAGAGAGAGAGAGAAAGAGAGAGAGAGAGAGAGAGAGAGAGAGAGAGAGAGAGAGAGAGAGAGAGAGAGAGAGAGAGAGAGAGAGAGAGAGAGAAAGAGAGAAAGTACCAAGTAGGTGAGCTGGTATCGTCCCATCATGCCCCACAACGTCACTTCCGTAATGCTCGCGTAATTTCCTGCGCACGTAGGCATGGAGCTGGAGGTAAAGGGGCTTTAGGTCACGCCACAGGTGTCTCAACATGGAGTCCAGTTCTGGCGTCTGGTAGAAAAGGCTTTGTTTCCACATGTGACTGAAGTCAGGGTAACCTGAGAAAGTAGGTCATGGTCACTGAGTTAGAACTGCGTATCTTTTAATGGATAGAAATGATAACTAAAATTAAACAACCCGTAAAAACAAAATTTTGGACTATAAATCCTTTGAATTACGGACACTTCGACCCCTTTATATTATATATGAGACATAATTGAAGTATTGATTATGTCATATATAATACGCATCGCGCGACAGACTAGAATAAACATTTACATGCTACATAGAGATACATAGAGATAATCTAAAAACTAATTGATGTAATTACAGTACATCCAATCAATATGAAATTTTGATAGAATGCATTGTTAGGTGACAAAAGTCTATGTGCAAAATCTCTACTCGATAGGATCACGGGAATTGGGTCATTTTTTTACTTTTGTTTTTTTCGTGGGACCATGACAGACAGACAGGACTGTGAAATTAATATAAGGGATTTAATTAATAGAAGTAAAAAAAAAGATTTTTAAAAACCACGTTTTTAAAAGCGGACTAAAAAGAAGAAAATAAGTTAAAACTTATTAGTTCAAGTACTTCGATTTAATATGACTAAAAACGTGGGGCGGGCGCTTATGGGGTTTAACATATGCGGTTCACTCATTCTCTCACTTATAGATCTCTCTTTTGCCTTCTAAATTAGAAATCTTTAATTTTTATACCAAACACCCGCCCCACGTTTTTAGTAATATTAAATCGAAGTACTTGAACTAATAAGTTTTAACTTATTTTCTTCTTTTTAGTCCGCTTATAAAAACGTGATTTTTAAAAATCTCTTTTTTACTTCTATTTATTTTATTCTTTTTAGTCCACTTATAACAACCTGGTTTTTTAAAATATTTTTTTACCTCTATTTATTTTACCAAACACCTCACAAGCGCCCGCCCAACGTTTTAAAAACATTGTGATGTGGTCACGGGGCGAACTCACGGATGTCAACAAAAGCCGACGGTACAGATGCTTTTATATAGACTATAGATAAACTTAAAAGTTCAATAATTTAATAACGGTACATTCGATCGATCTGAAATTTTGATACAATGCATTGTCATCCAAGATCTATCTGTGGTAAAATTTTCAGATCTATAGGACCATCAGAAGTGGTTCAATTTTACGTTGGCAGATTTGAAAAAATCTTGGACAAACAAACAATGCCCAACGAAAGCGAGTTAATAAAAACGTGGTAATAATAAAACGTGGTTAAAAAATGTGTTAATGGTAATTGTAGATAATTTGTATATTATAAATGGAATACAATTTAATATTGTTAAGCATTACATCTTGACACGGCTATTAGACTACTATGGGGCAGTTTTTTTAATATTATTTGTAGAAGTTCCAGATATGTTTTAGTAATCAAGTCATCAAGGTTAGTTTTCAATGGTTCAGTAAAATATTTGTCTGAGTACCATAATGATCCAAATTTTGAAAAAATATTTTACACAAATGGATGAACGCTGATTTCAAATACATAATTTTTTCTACAAACAAACAAATAATTATTGTTACAACCATTGCCATTGACGATTCTCATGTATTTAAAGTAACTTGTATAAAAACATAAACTTCTGCGCAGTAAATACTCTAACTCGTTTTCAACAATTATTCTGATAAGGCATGTAGTCCATAGACAATGGAGCTTCTTTAACATGACTACATTAACTACATTAACTACATTAACTACATTAACTACATTAACTACGTTACATTTAAAAAACTAACAATTTTCTACATTGCCAGAAAGCTGCAAATTTTAACGTCAATATCATGTAAGAATTCGTACCGTTCTCTATGGCCTCCTCATTGCTGGTTTGAATAAACTCTTCGTAGTGATCTCTTATCTGAGGTCCCAGACTGACCCTCCAGCTGACCCACGCGTCTTTCAGGGTCTCTGGATCACGTGACTCAGCCATGATGTTGACCAGGTCAGGCTCCAACGGCACACATGACCCGTTCCTGAGACACGCCCGAGTTGACCCGTAGAGGCCCTCCATCGTCGAGACGAGGTAATTCTTACGTCTGAAAAAAAACAACAAATAAACAACACAACAAATAAACAACACAACAAATAAACAACACAATTTCACACCAACATAATCAACTCAACATTTTAAAAACGAATGTGTTTATTTATATCTTTTGAACAGGCGACAAGATGACTCATATTTAACACGAGATCAGCGACACAGAAACGACTCACTCAGCCAGCTTATTATTATCGGAGTCAGACGCCATGGTAACCAACGACAACTGTCTGCTGAGGTGCTCAGGCAGACGAGCGACATCAAACTTTCGGGCCTCCTTCAACCTACGGTGCCACCAGTTGTCAAAACGAGATCCAAGCTCTAGTTTCTGAAGGAAAAAAGTAAACATATCAAGATGAAAGCCTCTTTAAAAAAATGGTAATCATTTATCAAATGTTAAATTAAGTATAAAGATACATTTCGGGTTTTCAAGTTATTGTTTACAGGAGAGACTCGATGTACCGGCATCGCAGCCTGGCCTCTGAAATAGTGGTGCACCTGTCGACTTCATGTACCGCGATAGACATAGCCCGGGGGGGGGGCTAGGGTGGCGAGAGCCCTAAGCTCAGACAATGTTGTATGGCACTGTTCAGCAGATGGAGCAGGTTGCCCAGGTGTTAGCCAAAGCTTTCAGAGAGTAATCTCAAGCTTAAAGAATATAAGATTAGATTAGTTAATGATAAGATCTACTGATGAAATGTTTCTATACACCCTTGAAATATCGTCTTACTATCTCACGATGTTTAGGAGCGTGTTAACCTAACAACACTTACATGCTTCATGTTGTGGTCTGTTATGTTTGTCTTGTAGTCCCAGTCAGCCAATGAGGTGCTGTGTTTCCACTGACGTAATTCATTGTTAAGTTCGCGTAAGAAATCTGTGGCATACAGCTGGTTGCTGTAGATGGCATCGCTTGATCTCAGTGTATCTGCGCGTGGTAAAGGAAGAATATGATCATCTGCCAATGTTAACATTATAGTCAATATTGTTTTTACAAATATTACACATTCTTTATAGATACGCATTTAAAATAATAAAAAGCGCTATTTGTCTAAATACTTGAGTTATATCTAATGCAACTTTTTAGTTTAACTTATCTTATCTTATCTTATCTGTTTACAGACGCTCCTTCTATACAGAAGATTATTGCGTCCTACGCTTATCTATGGTTTGTGTTTAGTCCTGCATTTTTATTAGAGATTTAAATGTTGATAAAGTGTTGGTTTTCCTGGATTCTTCAGGCAACCCATACCACGCCCGAATTCCGGACGGGAAGAAGGAAAACTTGTATGTGTTTGTTCTTGCATACGGAATAAGAAAGGTGTTTTTATCCTTATGTCTATCTGAGGGTTGTATTAAGTTATCTTTGTGTTGTATTTCTAAATTAGAATTAATTGCTTTATGTATGATTACTAATTTGCTCTTGGTTCTTCTATCCTCTAGTGTTTCAAGGTTTAATGATTTAACTAATGGTGTTATTCTTGTCAGTTTCGAATATTCTCCAGTAATGAATCTGGCAGCTCTTTTTTGAATTTGTTCTAGTTTATCAATGTTTTCTTTGGTGGATGGGTCCCATACAGAAGATGCATATTCTAGTACAGGTCTCACCAAAGTGAGGTAGCATTTTAGTTTTATATCTCTTTTACATTTGTTAAAGTTCCTTTTTATAAAGCCTAAGGTTTTGTTTGATTTTTTAATAACTTCATTGACATGGGGATTCCATGATAGTTTCTCATTTATTAAGACTCCTAAGTATTTTGCATATTTAGTTTGGGTCAGTTCTTTTCCATGAATGTAATATTTTGAATTTATTTGTTTCTTTTTCTTTGTTACTCTTAACAGTTGACACTTTTCTGGGTGGAAAGACATACTCCAGTTAGTTTCCCATTTTATCAATTCATCTAAGTCTTTTTGTAAAATTTTGCTATCTTGTTCTGATTTAATTGTTCTATAGATTATACAATCATCAGCAAATAACCTAACTTTTGTTCCTGTTGAGATGTTGTTGGGTAAATCATTTATATAAATTAAAAAGAGTAAGGGACCTAGCACAGTTCCTTGTGGAACTCCTGAGTTAACCTTTATTGGTGCAGATTTAGATCCATTAATTATTACAGTTTGCTCCCTGCCCAAAAGGAAGTCTTGGATCCAGTGATGTAAGGAACCTGAGATTCCAAAGTAGTTAAGTTTTTTAAGTAAACTAAGGTATAAAGTGCTCTACTGATAATGAAAAAAGATAAAACTATAAAATTGGTCACTCGTAACTGAAGGAGCGCACACATCAAATTCAAGGACAATAATGAACCATAATATAGAGGAAGGATTTGTGTTATCAATGGTCAACATCCTAAGAATATTTAAAGGTCTGGAAGTAATACAGCTAGTAAGAGCGACAACGTTTTCAACTGGGTTTAAATTTAAAATAACCTACATTTGCATCCTGTACCGCAGTTTGTTGATTAAATCAATACAACGAGATCATACCACTGTCATTCAAAACAAGGACACAGTTTACAAAGGTTTTTCAAAAGATATAAAATATTGATCTTTGAAGCAATCGTTACTTTAGGTAATGAAAGTATATTAGATATGTTTGAATTGATATTATGGAAAGTGTTTTAGGCGAAACGACAAGGCCCTGCTATTTCTGACGCCAAGCGGTCGACATTTAAATAATGAGATTTGCTCACAGGCTGGGACTTGCTCAATGTGTTCTTTGAAAAAGTCTTCCAAGTTAAAGTCGAAGTCCAGATCCTGGCACAGTGACGTCACAGTCAGGAGGAGAAGTTGGCCGAGGATTTTCATTGGCCAGGACTCCAATGGGGGCGTGGTCAAATCTGTGAGTTAAAAAAAATGGACCGATAATTTTGAATTTCGCCTTAATATTAGAAAGTAAACCAAAGTAACAACATGCGTCTGAATGAACGGTGGAAAAGTAAACCAAAGTAACAACATGCGTCTGAATGAACGGTGGAAAAGTAAACCAAAGTAACAACATGCGTCTGAATGAACGGTGGAAAAGTAAACCAAAGTAACAACATGCGTCTGAATGAACGGTGGAAAAGTAAACCAAAGTAACAACATGCGTCTGAATGAACGGTGGAAAAGTAAACCAAAGTAACAACATGCGTCTGAATGAACGGTGGAAAAGTAAACCAAAGTAACAACATGCGTCTGAATGAACGGTGGAAAAGTAAACCAAAGTAACAACATGCGTCTGAATGAACGGTGGAAAAGTAAACCAAAGTAACAACATGCGTCTGAATGAACGGTGGAAAAGTAAACCAAAGTAACAACATGCGTCTGAATGAACGGTGGAAAAGTAAACAAAAGTAACAACATGCGTCTAAATGAACAGTGGAAAAGTAAACCAAAGTAACAACATGCGTCTAAATGAACAGTGGAAAAGTAAACCAAAGTAACAACATGCGTCTGAATGAACAGTGGAAAAGTAAACCAAAGTAACAACATGCGTCTAAATGAACAGTGGAAAAGTAAACCAAAGTAACAACATGCGTCTAAATGAACAGTGGAAAAGTAAACCAAAGTAACAACATGCGTCTAAATGAACAGTGGAAAAGTAAACCAAAGTAACAACATACGTCTGAATGAACAGTGGAAAAGTAAACCAAAGTAACAACATGCGTCTGAATGAACGGTGGAAAGTCTTTGTTTAGTGATAAAAGTTTTAAACGTCCATAAAAGTTATAAGTAATTTAAAAAATAACCCCCCCCCCAAGATTTGAGATTTGAGCTGAAATTTTGTACAAAGACTTTTGTCACCTAACAATGCGTTGTATTAAAATTTCAGATCAATCGAATGTATCGTAATTAAATTAGTGAATGTTTAGTTTTTATCTTTGTATGTCTATGCAGCATGTGTAGTGTCTGCAATTGTTGACCTCCACGTGTCACTGGAGTTTCGAGATGTCACAGGGGTCTGTCGTGCGGTGCGATTATTGAACATAATCAATACCGTTAGTTATGTCTCATATATAATGGATTTATAGTCAAAATCTTTTTTTAAATTTTTTTTTATTTGTTGGTTGGGTAATGGCATGACTCTTGAGAAAGCCTTTGGTATTATATAAACACAGCGTTACATTTGAGATGTCATTTGAATCTTCAAAACTTTGGAATGTCGTAAAATAAAATTGTGTAACTATTGTTTCCAGTAAAATGGAAATTAAGGAATTTTAATTCTAGAAGTGTTAAGTTCGATAAGTGTAACCTCATCGTGTGGAAGCAGCAATTAAAATAAAATACCATTTTAATTGACACCTTGTGAACTATTGGCACTAATTTGTCTTATCTTAATTTGTCTTATCTGTTTACAGACGCCCCTTCTATACAGAAGATTATTGCGTCCTACGCTTATCTATGTTTTGTGTTTAGTCCTGCATTTTTATTATTAGAGATATAAATGTGGATAAAGTGTTGTTTTTCCTGGTTTCTTCAGACAACCCATTCCACGCCCGAATTCCGGACGGGAAGAACGAAAATTTGTATGTTTTTGTCCTTGCATACGGAATAAAAAAGGTGTTTTTATCCTCATGTCTATCTGAGGGTTGTATTAAGTTATCTAAATTAGAATTAAGTGCTTTATGTATGATTATTACTTTACTCTTGGTTCGTCTATCCTCTAGTGTTTAAAGGTTTAATGATTTAACTAATGGTGTTATTCTTGTCAGTGTTGTATATTATCCAGTAATGAATCTGGCAGCTCTTTTTTGAATTTGTTCTAGTTTATCAATGTTTTCTTTGGTGGATGGGTCCTATACAGAAGATGCATATTCTAGTACAGGTCTCACCAGAGTGAGGTAGCATTTTAGTTTGATCTCTAGTTGACTTTACGACATATCCCCCATCATGAATCTCTACTAACTTAATTTGGAACGTCGAAACAGATAAAGTATGAAATGTTTAAAATTACAATGGCCTAAGGGAGTTAATGAGTGCAGAGTAGGAAAAAAATCAATTGTGTACTCTTTCAACAAATAATTTAAACACAATTCATGATCTCTAACTGTTGTATGCAGTTTCAAAAATATACACAAAAGAATTGTAATGGTTTCAATCTTTAAAGATATGAGAATATAATTTTATTTTTGGATTAACATTTATCATTGAAACGTAAGTTTATTTTTTTAAATTTAATTCAAGTGTAATGCCAAAACATTATTACTCAACCGTCATTGTTATGTTACAAATACATTGTTATGTTACAAATACATTGTTATGTTACAAATACATTGTTATGTTACAAATACATTGTTATCAGTTTTCTAAAAAAAATCATTCAATATATAACACAAATATTGAAGGCACTATTGAAGGCACTATTGAAGGCACTATTGAAGGCACTATTGAAGGCACTATTGAAGGCACTATTGAAGGCACTATTGAAGGCACTATTGAAGGCACTATTGAAGGCAATATTGAAGGCACTATTGAAGGCACTATTGAAGGCACTATTGAAGGCACTATTGAAGGCACTATTGAAGGCACTATTTCACTTTTCCTTTGAACTATTGTGCTACATTTTGTTTTAGTACAATAATGAAATACTTACAGCACAGATTGTGTTTTTAACGTATCAGCGTGCTACAATCAATTCAATTACGCGTGTGTCAGTCTTTAATGTCCTCTTGTTTTATGTGATATCCCAATTCGGTTCCTCTGTTTGTTATGATTCATAGAAACTTGAGTGACTTAACGGCCACCTTGGTTACAAATAGTTGTTAAATTCAATTTTGTTGTAGTGTGGCCTCACTGTAGTTCACTTGTAACTGGTAGTCCTAGTGAAGAAACAAAGAACATCTCATGAATCAACAAAGTCAACTATAAGTGTGACACATTTGATGTGATAATATCTGCCTTCACTGAGTGTTTAGCAGATCACTAGCACCACATTTCAGAATCGATTTTGTCTCGAGAATTTTTCAAACGTTTAAAAAACAATCAATTTTTTTACCAAAACAAATGATACATACTATTGATCACAAACTAACGACTTTGCACGACTTTGTTTAAACACATGCAGACCAACACTAGAAAACTAAAGCTATACACAAGGAAATATAAATTTATCGCTCGGTTGGAATAGTAAAATTAGTTTAAGTCCAGTGTGTGAGTGGCTTCTTGTTGAGACTAACACTAACTAATGGTTTGTTTTAATTCCTAGAGCGTTTGATTCCCACAGGGCCCACACGGAGGTTTCCTCCCCTGGCCCCTGTCCACGGAACTTTCCGTCAATAACATCTGCCTTATATAGTTGGTTCATCACTGGCTTCGGGATCACGTGACGTCCGGCCATTCTCTGTTGTCACAGTGACCACATCCTGACAATGATGTGGGCGTTCTTTGTATAGCATGTCTACAGCGAATTCATAAAGATCATCGAGAGACATGAAGCTAATTTTGGCCATAGAAAATAAAGGAAGAAATGACGACTTAAAAATTCTGTCTTTTTTTTCTCTCCACTTGTTTTATCAGACGATGTACGGATGATTTTTCATGAGATAAATGTTTTGATTTAATTGAAAAAATTATCCCATTAGGTAAAAAGCGTGGCTGCAAACAAGTTAATATAATTAAGTTAGGAGTTTCCTTGCAGAAATGCACAAATAAATTAGGTTCTTATATTTAATCAACTTGTCAAATCTAAATCGGACATTTGCAGAAGATTAAAACAAAAGGGTTAATACATGCGCATGCGTATGTCTTGTCTTATCTATACAGACGCTCCTTCTATACAGAAGATAGTTGCGTCCACAGACCATGACAGATGATCTGTTTGGCAAGTGATGCAGCGCTCACAGGCCACGGCTTTGTGGGTTCCACGCATTACCCAGCCGCCTAACTACATGTAGTGTTAGGTACCCATTCGGAGCGGGGTGACTCAGGGACGCCCTAGGCCCCGGGAACTAACCCTTGCCTTCACACGGATTAGAACTCGTGACCATCGGTACGACAGTCCAGTGCGCTGCCACTCGACTACCGCAATGGGAGGCGGAAGGGATTTTAAAAGAAATACATTGTATCAGCCGTCCTTCTTGGTTTAACTTTAAACGGAGGCTTTTAGAAGTTATTGAAAAATGACAATGAGATTTGAACTATATTCATTTTCCAATGTCTAAATTAATTTAACAAAAATCATAAATGTCATTGTCACTAGTGTTGTCTAGGTCAGTGCAGAGGCGTAGCCTAAATTAGACTTACAAATGTGTAATAAGTGAGCAAGGTCAATACATTAATGGGAAAAGTGGGCGGGGGGATGGCGAAACTTTTATTGTTAACCAAAGGTGCAAAATTTCAACTGTATGCCTTTTGGCCAGTTGGAAGTCAAAATATTCGTTGCGAGGGCCGCATAAATGGGTCATGAAATGTCAAAGGGCCGCAACAATGGGTCATGAAACTTCAAAAGGCCGCAGCAATGGGTCATGAAATGTCCAAGGGCCGCAACAATGGGTCACGAAATGTCCATGGGCCGCAACAATGGGTCACGAAATGTCCAAGGGCCGCAATGGGTCACGAAATGTCCAAGGACCGCAATCATGGGTCATGAAATGTCCAAGGGCCGCAACAATTGTCACGAAATGTCCAAGGGCCGCAACAATGGGTCACGGAATGTCCAAGGGCCTCAACAATGGGTCACGAAATGTCCAAGGGCCGCAAAAATGGGTCACGAAATGTCCAAGGGCCGCAAAAATGGGTCACGAAATGTCCAAGGGCCGCAACAATTGGTCACGAAATGTCTAAGGGCCGCAACCATGGGTAACGAAATGTCCAAGGGCCGCAACCATGGGTCACGAAATGTCCAAGGGCCGCAACAATGGGTCACGAAATGTCCAAGGGCCGCAACAATGGGTCACAAAATGTCCAAGGGCCGCAACAATGGGTCACGAAATGTCCAAGGGCCGCAATGGGTCACGAAATGTCCAAGGGCCGCAACAATGGGTCACGAAATGTCCAAGGGCCGGAACAATGGGTCACGAAATGTCCAAGGGCCGCACCAATGGGTCACGAAATGTCCAAGGGCCGCAACAATGGGTCACGAAATATCCATGGGCCGCAACAATGGGTCACGAAATGTCCAAGGGCTGCAACAATGGGTCACGAAATGTCCAAGGGCCGCAACAATGGGTCACGAAATGTCCAAGGGCCGCAACAATGGATCACGAAATGTCCAAGGGCCGCAACAATGGGTCACGAAATGTCCAAGGGCCGCAACAATCGGTCACGAAATGTCCAAGGGCCGCAACAATGGGTCATGAAATGTCCAAGGCCCGCAATATTGGGTCACGAAATGTCCAAGGGCCGCAACGATGGGTCACGAAATGTCCAAGGGCCGCAACAATTGGTCACGAAATGTCCAAGGGCCGCAACAATTGGTCACGAAATTGTCAAGGGCCGCAACAATGGGTCATGAAATGTCCATGGGCCGCAACAATGGGTCACGAAATGTCCATGGGCCGCAACAATGGGTCACGAAATGTCCATGGGCCGCAACAATGGGTCATGAAATGTCCATGGGCCGCAACAATGGGTCACGAAATGTCCATGGGCCGCAACAATGAGTCACGAAATGTCCATGGGCCGCAACAATGGGTCACGAAATGTCCATGGGCCGCAACAATGAGTCACGAAATGTCCATGGGCCGCAACAATGGGTCATGAAATGTAGAAGGGTCACACCTAAAATGTTACTACATACAAACACAAACATGTCGACGTTTAAATAAATGAACGATTTATTTTTTTATCTCCTGACTTCACTGGTCCGCACAGAACTCGCAGCGGGCTACAGTTTTCTAACGCTTCACAGTTCTATAGGACAGACACAGTTGTATATGACAGACACAGTTCTATATGACAGACACAGTTGTATAGGACAGACACAGTTCTATATGACAGACACAGTTGTATAGGACAGACACAGTTCTATATGACAGACACATTTCTCTATGACAGACAAAGTTCTCTATGACTGACACAGTTCTAAATGAAAGACACAGTTCTATATACAGACACAGTTCTATATAACACACAATTATCTATGACAGCCACAGTTCTATATGACAGACACATTTCTCTATGACAGACACAGTTCTCCATGACTGACACAGTTCTAAATGACAGACACAGTTCTATATACAGACACAGTTCTATATAACTGACACAATTCTCTATATCAGCCACAGTTGTATATGACAGACACAGTTCTTTATGACAGACACGGTTCTATATAACTGACACAGATCTAAGTTCTATATGACAGATTTAGTGACATCATTTTGATTAAGTAAAACAATGCCGTTTCTCTCAAGTGATGAAATGTCACTAACAATAACGTAAGTTTCAAGTAAAAGTTTGAAGTCTCTCTTGCTAGGAATGCGTAGAGTAAACGAAGGTTTTGTGAAACGGTAAGACCCGGGAGTTTATCAGAATCATAGTTTAAAACAACAAGATTTAAGAACCCATTAACTGTACGTGGTTGGATCAATGCGTTCATTTCATTGCATCAAAAATTTATGTTTATTTATTTTGGACATTAGACCTCCGTTGTCGAGAGTAAATACCATAGAGGGCGGCACATCTCCTTGTATTATACCATAGAGGGCGGCATATCTACTTGTATTATACCATAGAGGGCGGCATATCTACTTGTATTATACCATAGAGGGCGGCACATCTACTTGTTGTATTATACCATAGAGGGCGGCACATCTACTTGTTGTATTATACCATAGAGGGCGGCACATCTACTTGTTGTATTATACCATAGAGGGCGGCACATCTACTTGTATTATACCATAGAGGGCGGCACATCTACTTGTTGTATTATACCATAGATGGGCGGCACATCTACTTGTATTATACCATAGAGGGCGGCACATCTACTTGTTGTATTATACCATAGAGGGCGGCACATCTACTTGTATTATACCATAGAGGGCGGCACATCTACTTGTTGTATTATACCATAGAGGGCGGCACATCTACTTGTTGTATTATACCATAGAGGGCTGCACATCTACTTGTTGTATTATACCATAGAGGGCGGCACATATACTTGTTGTATTATACTTTATACCATAGACGGCGGCACATCTACTTGTTGTATTATACCATAGAGGGCTGCACATCTACTTGTTGTATTGTACCATAGAGGGCGGCACATCTACTTGTTGTATTATTAGTAAATGTAATCAATAAATCAAACAGTGGGACAAGTTCACAGCTGCATTACAGCAGAGCTCTAGGCTCTAGGCTGTAGGTAACCTAGTCAAATCTAAGCCAACCGTAACCAAGTCAAAAAAAAATTTTAAATGATAAAATTAATATAAAATTCTCATTTAATTCAAATATATATTATATATTTACGCTCAATTATCACTGTCGCCTAACGCTGAGGGAAATCACTCTGCTTTTTTTAAATTTTGCGTTGTAAGCAGTGCTGATTGACTCAAATAGTTATTTTTTGGTGCAGTAATTTGGTGCGCTGCTTTCTAAAATTAGTTTAAAAATCGTGTGGTGATTAGCACTGTAAAAATTATTATATAAATGCTTTGTTTAATTTTCAGGAATATTTCGTATTTATCATACAAGGATAAGTTACCTGGGCTTTTAACATAAAAAATAAAATTTAAAAAAAAACTATTACAAAATACTTTGTGTACATTTAAGAAATTTTAATGTACATTTAAGATATTTATCATACAAGGACAAGTAAGTTGGGCTTTTGAAAAAGGTGGACGCCGTAGGCGCCCATAAAAAAGGGGGGTGCCGCAGGTGCCACGGCGCCGCAGCACAAACAAGTCTAAAATATTGTACTAAAAAGAGTCACATTTTTGTTATTTTGTCGGATAAAACTGGATTGGAATACAGAATCGCGTTTCGGAAATTTTAATAACTTGAAAACACGGAGACAATGATATCTGACTATAGGGCTGAGGTTTTTATTTGACTTTTCAATGTCATTTCCTTACTTACTGTCGTCTGAACGTAAATCTAAATTACCTTTTTCTGAGCGGCTTTTCCTATTAAGTCTTAGAAGCAACCCTTACTGTAATCACATTAGAATTTGTAGCTTTGACAGTACGCTAGGGTCACTTAATAATGACAGTTTGTCATTAGATCTAACTGTTATCACTTGCAAGCCACACACCTACATTCGGCCTCATATATTTAAGCTGTCCAATTTAAGATCAACATATTTCAAAGCCATAAATTGAAAATGGTAAAATAGTTTCCAAAAGTCAAGCGACTGGTCTATTGAAGTTAAGCCACTGGTCTATTGAAGTCCAGCCACTGGTCTATTGAAGTCAAGCAACTGGTCTATTGAAGTCAAGCCAATGGTCTATTGAAGATATGAACTGATGGATACGACTGATTGATCAAATCCTCTCGTACAGTAAGCCCAGCGAGTTAACCTGGCAAAGGTCACACAATCATGACGCTGAACTATCGTGACCACGACTAAAAAGCTCTATTTTAAGAGCGACGTGTTTTTAAAGTGTGCATGAATCGCCGTCACTTCCAGTGTGAAGACCTTGAACTGCTGTCTAACACGACACATCGGTTTTAAATTTAACCCCAACACCTAATCTTGCTGCCCTGAGAGATTTGTTGATGTGTCGTTGCACTGTATGCCGTGAAACAACAGACTTACCTTTAGTGGGGAACAGAAGAGAAAAGTTTGCCATTTTTGGAGTAGGGATAAGGAAGAAAGATACGTGATAAATCACATAAATATTCTTAGGCTTAGTCAAGGAGGTTCTCAATTAGTCAATGCTGTTCTCAATTAGTCAATGCTGTTCTCAATTAGTCAAGGCTGTTCTCAATTAGTCAATGCTGTTCTCAATTAGTCAAGGCTGTTCTCAATTAGTCAATGCTGTTCTCAATTAGTCAAGGAGGTTCTCAATTAGTCAATGCTGTTCTCAATTAGTCAAGGCTGTTCTCAATTAGTCAAGGCTGTTCTCAATTAGTCAAGGCTGTTCTCATAAGTCAAATAGGTTCTAAATTAGTCAAGGCTGTTCTCAAATAGTCAAGGCTGTTCTCAATTAGTCAAGGCTGTTCTCAATCAGTTAAAGCTGTTCTCAATTAGTCAAGGCTGTTCTCATTAGTTAAGGAGGTTCTAAATTAGTCAAGGCTGTTCTCAATTAGTCAAGGCTGTTCTAAATTAGTTGAAGAGGTTCTCATTTAGTCAAGGCTGTTCTCAATTAGTCAAGGCTGTTCTCATTAGTCAAGGCTGTTATCAATTAGTCAAGGCTGTTCTAAATTAGTCAATGCTGTTCTCAATTAGTCAAGGCTGTTCTCAGTTAGTCAAGGCTGTTCTCATTAGTCAAGGAGGTTCTAAATTAATCAAGGCTGTTCTCAAATAGTCAAGGCTATTCTCAATTAGTCAAGGCTGTTCTCAATTAGTCAATGCTGTTCTCAATTAGTCAATGCTGTTCTCAATTAGTCAAGGAGTTCTCAATTAGTTTAAGGCAATTCGCAATTAGTCAAGGCTGTTCTCAATTAGTCAAGGCTGTTCTAAATTAGTTAAAGAGGTTCTCATTTAGTCAAGGCTGTTTTCAATTAGTCAAGGCTGATCTCAATAAGTCAATGCTGTTCTCAATTAGTCAAGGCTGTTCTCATTAGTCAAGGAGGATCTCAATTAGTCAAGGCTGTTCTCAATTAGTCAAGGCTGTTATAAATTAGTCAAGGCTGTTCTCAATTAGTTTAAGGCAATTCTCAATTAGTCAAGGCTGTTCTCATTAGTCTAGGAGGTTCTAAATTAGTCAAGGCTGTTCTCAAATAGTCAAGGCTGTTCTCAATTAGTCAAGGCTGTTCTCAATTAGTCAAGGCTGTTCTCAATTAGTCAATGCTGTTCTCAATTAGTCAAGGCTGTTCTCAAATAGTCAAAGCTGTTCTCAATTAGTCAAGGCTGTTCTCAATTAGTCAATGCTGTTCTAAATTAGTCAATGCTGTTCTCAATTAGTCAAGGAGGTTCTCAATTAGTTTAAGGCAATTCTCAATTAGTTAAGGCTGTTCTCAATTAGTCAAGGCTGTTCTCATTAGTCAAGGAGGATCTCAATTAGTCAAGGCTGTTCTCATTAGTCAAGGCTGTTATCAATTAGTCAAGGCTGTTCTAAATTAGTCAATGCTGTTCTCAATTAGTCTAGGAGGTTCTCATTAGTCAAGGAGGATCTCATTTAGTCAAGGCTGTTCTAAATTAGTCAATGCTGTTCTCAATTAGTCTAGGAGGTTCTCAATTAGTCAAGGCTGTTCTCATTAGTCAAGGAGGTTCTCAATTAGTCAAGGCTGTTCTCAATTAGTCAAGGCTGTTCTCATTAGTCAAAGAGGTTCACAGTTAGTCAAGGCTGTTCTAAATTAGTCAATGCTGTTCTCAATTAGTCAAGGAGGTTGTCAATTAGTCAAGGATGTTTTTAAATTAGTTAATGATGTTCTCAATTAAAAAGGCTGTTTTCAATTAATCAAGGAGGTTCTCAATTAGTCAAGGCTGTTCTAAATTTGTCAAGGTGGTTCTCAATTAGTCAAGGCTGTTCTCAAATAGTCAAGGCTTTTCTCAATTAGTCAAGGCTGTTCTCAATTAGTCAATGCTGTTGTCAATTAGTCAAGGAGGTTCTCAATTAGTCAAAGCTGTTCTAAATTAGTCAAGGCTGCTCTCAATTAGTCAAGGAGGTTCTCAATTAGTCAAGGCTGTTCTCAAATAGTCAAGGCTGTTTTCAATTAGTAAAGGCGGTTCTCAATTAGTCAAGGCTGTTTTCAATTAGTAAAGGCGGTTCTCAATTAGTCAAGGCTGTTCTCAATTAGTCAAGGCTGTTCTCAATTAGTCAAGGCTGTTCTCAATTAGTCAAGGCTGTTCTCAATTAGTGAAGGCTGTTCTCAATTAGTCAAGGCTGTTCTCAATTAGTCAAGGCTGTTCTCAATTAGTCCAGGAGGCTCTCAATTATTTCTTGCCCCATAACCTGTTCGAAAATATCTTTAAAATTAAATAATTAAATATAGTTGATGAATAAACAATGAGATGCAGCAAGAAATCTTGGAGTAAATTTAAAATATATTTTTATGTACTCATCAGATGCTTCTTTTCTCCCAATACAGAATCGTTTGACTACAAAATTCGGCTAATTAGTCAATGAGAATGGAACCTTAAAAGAACATTCAATAGATGGCAGTAATCAGCACAGTTTAACCCCCCCCCCACTCACATCATAAAAGTTTAAACAAATCTCCTCCAAACGCTTTTATAATGTATTTGTTGTTAAGGGAGTGTTTATTGTATTTGTATGCAACGACTCTCCGTAGAAATGTATGACGCAAACGTCTTGAAGTAATTCAAGAAATAAATCAGACCTCCCCCGTGTTTACCCAACATTGATAAACAACGAAACACAGGGCGACAAGACATTTCTTATTGTTATGTAATTCAGTACTTCTCGACCACTTCAATTATTTATCAGTCACGTTCAAACAATACAACTACACGCTTCTTTAACTTACTCATCATAAAACACACATCACAGAAAACGTCACAGAAACATACGCTTCCAATAGGTCTTTTATGCATGTCGCTGTCAATAAACCTTCTGAATGAGGCACGCCAACGCGATTAGATTGAAAAGAAAATCTGACTGTGTTTAGCCGTATTTTGAGAACCTCTGATTTCAAATGTTCTGTTACAACTCGACCTTGGTTACATGTTAAACTCCCGTAAGTTGACATCACGTTCTTTCTCCCACGCTAATTTCCCGTTCATGTTTTCGTTCAGTGTGACGGTGGACCGTTTCCGAGCGCCGCAGCCGACATAAACCTTTATGGGGAGACTAATAATGCATTTGACGATGCAGTGGCGTAGGTAGGGGTGTGGGTGCGGCCCACTCCGAAAAAAAGGGAGGGCTAGCTACCAGAGCCGCTCTTGGACTTGGCGATTGATTTATTTAGTTCGGGGGCCATACAACTCATTGACATTTAACATAGATACTCCACTGGAATCGTGTCATATTTAGATTCCAGACTTTAAAAAAATAAATAACATCAAGTTATCGAAATGACGAAGTCTTGTGAAATTAAATTCAAATGAATTGGTTGTATTTAATACCAGGGGAACAAAATGTTATTTCTTTAGCCGATGCTACCTAACAACTCGGCCACATTTATGCATCTACCATTATTTGAATTTTTTAAAAATGCATATTTTCAGCTAACAACTTTAAAATAATTACAATTTGAAAGTCATAGATCCATAAGATTACTACATTTGTCCAAAGTCATGACTTTATTGTAGCTCAAATTATTCCTGGCACACACACGTAAAGGTAGGTAACTTGAACTCACAAATATCGTGTGAGTGATGGTGGGGCAGAGGACAACGTTGTGTGTGCGACTGTGCGTGTATATGTGTGCGTGCGTGTATCTGTGTGTGTGTGTGTGTGTGTGTATCTGTGTGTGCGTGTATCTGTGTGTGCATGTATGTGTGTGTGTGTGTGTGTGTGTGTGTGCGCGCGCGCGCGCATGTGTGTATATAATAGTTTTCTCAGTAAGAATTAGCTATTTTAAAAAAAAATGATCGCATGGTCTGCGGTTCTAATCGATTCAAAAAATTACTCTTCTTCGTTTTAGTGAAACAGTTTTATATTCGTTTTTTTCGTCATCACCTAATGTCATGCAACACTAACACAAAATCAGCATATTTAGATACTCTCTCTGTCTCATGGGTCAGTTCCTATAAATAACCCCAAATAAGCCCACTGCCGGGAAATACCCCAAAACTCTAAATAAGCCCAGCTTCAGAAAGTTATTCAGTTCACTCAAGTACCCGGGATACGCCTCTGTTTCACTTGACGTCACACCGGCACATTGGCTGGTATTCTTAATTACCGGAACTCAACATTGTTGTAACGTGTTATCAAAACACTTCAATCCTGGCACAGCCTTTCATAGCTGCAGTTTGGGCACGGATGAGACATTGAACATAACATTCTTGCTTCTATTAAAGGTTATCCAGATATCATTTATTGTGCGTTAAAACATTCATATTTTTACAATCAGTTATTCGTCACTAAAACATGTACTTACATTTCGTCCACTCTGTGCGATGTTTGATGTATTACGTTACCAGCGAATTATAATGCTTTTAGTTTTTAGAGCACTTCAATAGAAAGTAACATCTTTGAAAAATTATGAATGAATTTTTTTTAACTATGCACGTTTTTGTGTGTGTTTTTATTTTGTTGTATGATGTATCAGACAGATACCATGCACTAATTACTTCTTATAACAACGTTTTTCAATAAATATATCAGAGGAATATAGCTTGTACCGTTTACGGAACTTTAAAATTTATTCAGGTCATGAACATCAGAACAAGTGTGAAAAATAGATAATACAACTATTTTAGATAGCGAAGGGGTGGGATTCTTGAAATGTTGGATCACAAAAACAAAAAAAAATTTTTTTTCGTTTGCTTAACAGTAAACCAAAACCAAAATTTTCTAGACGTATATTCCTCATTTGTCATAGAACGCCAATATTTAAATAAAATATATAAAGCAACATCCATTTAAACTTGGCTGTTAGCAAGGCTTCAATAATAGCCACGTAGTTTGTTTATCAGAATCATAGGAAATTAAATTGACAAACGATTGAGTTTTCCCACCAACAATTAAAATGAACTAACTACAAAATGTGTAATACTTCCTCTTCGCAAATAAATCCCTGGACACACACAAACCCAAAATTGGAACTGGACACACACAAACCCAAAATTGGAAAAGAATGAACAAAAAAATTGTGCAAAGGAGTTATGAAGACAACAGTGTAAAGGATTCATTGTGGAAAAAAAACTGCTGAAAACTGTAGATTAGCGATTCACGACCTGAAGCCCACAAACACCTGACAACCGGATACATTAACAACTAGGTGACGTTTTCATGGACACAGTTGAACATTGGCCTTGTTGGTTTGACCGAGTGGGACCACAGTTGAACATTGGCCTTGTTGGTTTGACCGAGTGGGACCACAGTTGAACATTGGCCTTGTTGGTTTGACCGAGTGGGACCACAGTTGAACATTGGCCTTGTTGGTTTGACCGAGTGGGACCACAGTTGAACATTGGCCTTGTTGGTTTGACAGAGTGGGACTTACACAAAATCCTGACGCCTCATGTGTGCATGCATTAAGTATATTATATAGAATAGGACTGCGATAAAGCTTTTAAATAAAATACAAAATATGAAAACAAATGGTGTAATGAAAACAATAAATTTTAGCTTTATTATTAAACTAACACAACAGTAAACTTAGATCATATCCTGGGTATTGCTCGCATATAAAATACCAGTTACTGCAATATCTGTTTAAACATTTCAACAGTGTTGACCATGACGGAATTTCAGATATTACAGTAACTGGTATTTTATATGCGAGCAATACCCATGATAGGATCTACATGGAAAATAAACTTATAAAACGATTTGGTATGTTGGCTCCGTATGGAATTAACCAAATTCATAATTTTACCTAACTGTTGAATCTTTTTCCCGTTGTGATTTTCACTGTCACTTTTGATACTTCCTCCTTTTTCCTATATCCTCTGTCACTGTTTGTTCTTTGCCCTTTCTTTTTAATTTTACATACAATTTTTATCATATAGTATGTCTTAAGAATTTATATATAATTTGATTACTTATGTAAGTACGTACTTTAAATTTTTTATTGTAATGATGAAGGCATTAGCCGAAATGTTTACTGTCGTGTTAGTTTAATAATAAAGCTCAAATTTATCGTTTTCATTACACAATTTGTTTGGGTAATTTGTATTGTATATTAAGTATATTATATTGTTTGTGTGGATATATGCACGCTCAGACACTAGTATACGAGTACGAGTGTATGTTGTATGTGAATATGACACGAGAAATTGGTTTGTGTAAAAAAATAATAAATATTATATTTTCGTGGTATAATATTTAATTACTAGACGCCCCTCGGCGTAGAATACACAGCATACTTGCTCATGGAGAGTGCAAAGAAAGTGGAGAAAGAACGGACACAAACTACAGCACGTAGGAATCAAAACAACGCGAGTGAATGGGGGTTTGGGGGTGAACTGCCAACTCATTGTTGGTTTCGAGACGCTTGCAGATGAAATTCGGAACACCCCTAACTTCTATGAAGTCAGCTATAAAACGATAATTGATTTAAAATCGGAGTTACATAATCGATAATCGGTTTTCAAAAAAACAAAAAAACAAACAAAAACAAACAAACAAACAAACAAACAAACAAACAACGCAATTAACAACCCTAAACATGACTAACCCTCGCTAGTGTCGGCCAATCACAGTTTATGTTTAAGGGATGGTAGTATTAAATAGGAGGCGGGTAACAGCAACCTTAGTGTGCATGTCTTCACGTTTACTCGCTATTTTTTATAGTTACTTGGTCCTGCTTTTTGTGTCTGTACTCTCACCCCCCCCCCAACCGTTCTTTGTACTGTCTATGATGAGCAAGTCTGCGGCGTATGCTATGCAATAAAGGGCTAAAAAAACGGGCACAAACAGACATTTTTAAAAATAAAAAAACCCCAATGTATTCCGTGGGTCTTGAACCCAGGACCTTCCACGCATGAGGCGGACGTGATGACCAGTGCACTAAGAATCTCACGTTTTCTGTGAAGGAACAATGCAAGTGAAACGCAAGGACCATTGTTGCTAACCCCTCAACTACCTTCGCTTGTCAACCTTTAACTGTGTTTAGTTGACCCCAGCGAGGGTCATTCGTCATGCTTGTTTGCACATACTTGCTTGCGTCGTGGTGTCTCGCATTGGCCCATGAAGAGAATTATATATATAGATATTTAGAATATTGTTTGATTTGTACTGATTAAGGGATTTTGCACATGTAAATAGGCTATAATAAACGTTTAAAATGGATATTTTTCTTGCATGACAATGTTTGCGTCCGTTTTAATCCATATTGTTCATTTTTTGCGGGTCTATGTAGCACACCATATGAGGCTCCATATAGTATACTATATGACACTGCCTACCATACACCGTATCAAACATCCCATATCACACCCCATGAACAGGGCCGCACAGTAACTTTTTGAGATCCACTGACAATTCTCGATCTTGTGGCCCCTACATTAAAAGTTTATACTCGCAATTTTTGCACATCATCCCCATTGGGGCCATCAAATACAGGAGCTTGGGGACTTTGGGGACCCGCTAGGCAGCACTGTTAGAACGCAACATAACACGGGACACGTTTGTGAAGAGAGGAAGGGAGAGACAGAGAGAGTGAGAGAGACAGATAGAGAAAGAGAGAGAAAGAGAGAGCGATAGGGAGAGAGAGATTGAGAGAGACAGAGAGAGTGAGAGAGACAGAGAGAGTGAGAGAGACAGAGAGAGAGAGAGAGAGAGAGAGAAGGAGAGGAAGAGCAAGAGAGAGTAAGAGGAAAAGATAAAGTAAGAGAGAGAGAGAGAGTGAGTGAGAGAAAGAGATGAGTGAGAGAAAGTGAGAGGCAGAGAGACAGACAGGCAGACATACACTCCATGTTTAATTAAGCAAGGGACAGATAATCCGCGCCATCTGAATTCAGATTTTGTGCAAATAAAGGAATATAATTATCCGGATTAATGGCCGCCTTGTTTCAACCCGGCCCGAGGCTGGACGAAGATATTGCAAGACAAAGGGCAGATCACTAACATTTTTGATATTATGTCCCTTCGGTGGCAATTCTCCAGTGTCATTTATTTCATCAATGCTGCTATACATCAAAACGAGTCTGTTAAAATCTTGTCATTTTGTTAGCGGCCAGATGCGTTACTGCGCAGATAATCATATAACAAAGATTTATTTTGATATCTTAAGTTTAGTTTATAATTTTTTACAAAGCCTTATGCTATTGCCCCACCATGCATCAACTCTCTTACTTTTACTTTCTCTCTCTCTACAGTCACACAAAACCTCTATATTTCAGACTCTATCGTTTCTGTATGTCTACAGTCACACAAAACTTCTATATATCAGACTCTATCGTTTCTGTATGTCTACAGTCACACAAAACCTCTATATTTCAGACTCTATCGTTTCTGTATGTCTACAGTCACACAAAACCTCTATATTTCAGACTCTATCGTTTCTGTATGATACACTATAAGCGTTCATTTAAAATTGATACCAGCACTATAGATGTCATTGGGAAATGGACGTCACGGGAACTGAGATTTTGAGAACCACGAAAAATCCCGAAAATGTTGTTACGATTGCGATCCTAGGGCTATGGAGTTTTAGCGAAGTGGTAAAATGATGGTCGTTATTTTTACTCTTCGCAACATGAAGAGTTAGCTCATTTCTACCATTTTTTTCTCATTTAAAATTAAAAAACAAAACAAACTTAATATTTTTGGCGATTGTTATTCATAGGGCTACACGAGAAACCAGCGAGAAAATCTTAAGAGACAAACTGGCCAAAACTTTAAGAAGGAAAACTACGTTGAAAGAATGGTTCATTTTGAAAAAAATTAGTTGAAAAATTCCAAACAAGTTTTCTGCTTTAGTTTCAAGAGTACGATACAAAACAAAGTGATGAAAACATGATGACTTGGGGCAAACATTGAGGAACAGCGTGAAACATGATGACTGGGGCAAACATTGAGGACACAGCGTGGAAACATGATGACTTGGGGCAAACATTGAGGACACAGCGTGGAAACATGATGACTTGGGGCAAACATTGAGGACACAGCGTGGAAACATGATGACTTGGGGCAAACATTGAGGACACAGCGTGGAAACATGATGACTTGGGGCAAACATTGAGGACACAGCGTGGAAACATGATGACTTGGGGCAAACATTGAGGACACAGCGTGGAAACATGATGACTTGGGGCAAACATTGAGGACACAGCGTGGAAACATGATGACTTGGGGCAAACATTGAGGACACAGCGTGGAAACATGATGACTTGGGGCAAACATTGAGGACACAGCGTGGAAACATGATGACTTGGGGCAAACATTGAGGACACAGCGTGGAAACATGATGACTTGGGGCAAACATTGAGGACACAGCGTGGAAACATGATGACTTGGGGCAAACATTGAGGACACAGCGTGGAAACATGATGACTTGGGGCAAACATTGAGGACACAGCGTGGAAACATGATGACTTGGGGCAAACATTGAGGACACAGCGTGGAAACATGATGACTTGGGGCAAACATTGAGGACACAGCGTGGAAACATGATGACTTGGGGCAAACATTGAGGACACAGCGTGGAAACATGATGACTTGGGGCAAACATTGAGGACACAGCGTGGAAACATGATGACTTGGGGCAAACATTGAGGACACAGCGTGGAAACATGATGACTTGGGGCAAACATTGAGGACACAGCGTGGAAACATGATGACTTGGGGCAAACATTGAGGACACAGCGTGGAAACATGATGACTTGGGGCAAACATTGAGGACACAGCGTGGAAACATGATGACTTGGGGCAAACATTGAGGACACAGCGTGGAAACATGATGACTTGGGGGCAAACATTGAGGACACAGCGTGGAAACATGATGACTTGGGGCAAACATTGAGGACACAGCGTGGAAACATGATGACTTGGGGCAAACATTGAGGACACAGCGTGGAAACATGATGACTTGGGGCAAACATTGAGGACACAGCGTGGAAACATGATGACTTGGGGCAAACATTGAGGACACAGCGTGGAAACATGATGACTGGGGCAAACATTGAGGACACAGCGTGGAAACATGATGACTTGGGGCAAACATTGAGGACACAGCGTGGAAACATGATGACTTGGGGCAAACATTGAGGACACAGCGTGGAAACATGATGACTTGGGGCAAACATTGAGGACACAGCGTGGAAACATGATGACTTGGGGCAAACATTGAGGACACAGCGTGGAAACATGATGACTTGGGGCAAACATTGAGGACACAGCGTGGAAACATGATGACTTGGGGCAAACATTGAGGACACAGCGTGGAAACATGATGACTGGGGCAAACATTGAGGAAAGCGTGGGAAACATGATGACTGGGGCAAACATTGAGGACAGAGCGTGGAAACATGATGACTGGGGCAAACATTGAGGACAGAGCGTGGAAACATGATGACTGGGGCAAACATTGAGGATAGAGCTTGGAAACATGATGACTGGGGCAAACATTGAGGACAGAGCGTGGAAACATGATGACTTGGGGCAAACATTGAGGACACAGCGTGGAAACATGATGACTTGGGGCAAACATTGAGGACACAGCGTGGAAACATGATGACTTGGGGCAAACATTGAGGACACAGCGTGGAAACATGATGACTTGGGGCAAACATTGAGGACACAGCGTGGAAACATGATGACTTGGGGCAAACATTGAGGACACAGCGTGGAAACATGATGACTTGGGGCAAACATTGAGGACACAGCGTGGAAACATGATGACTTGGGGCAAACATTGAGGATACAGCGTGGAAACATGATGACTTGGGCAAACATTGAGGATACAGCGTGGAAACATGATGACTGGGGCAAACATTGAGGATAGAGCGTGGAAACATGATGACTGGGGCAAACATTGAGGATAGAGCGTGGAAACATGATGACTTGGGGCAAACATTGAGGATAGAGCGTGGAAACATGATGACTGGGGCAAACATTGAGGATAGAGCGTGGAAACATGATGACTGGGGCAAACATTGAGGATAGAGCGTGGAAACATGATGACTGGGGCAAACATTGAGGATAGAGCGTGGAAACATGATGACTGGGGCAAACATTGAGGATAGAGCGTGGAAACATGATGACTGGGGCAAACATTGAGGATAGAGCGTGGAAACATGATGCTGGGGCAAACATTGAGGATAGAGCGTGGAAACATCATGACTGGGGCAAACATTGAGGATAGAGCTTGGAAACATGATGACTGGGGCAAACATTGATGATAGAGCGTGGAAACATGATGACTGGGGCAAACATTGAGGATAGAGCGTGGAAACATGATGACTGGGGCAAACATTGAGGATAGAGCGTGGAAACATGATGACTGGGGCAAACATTGAGGATAGAGCGTGGAAACATGATGACTGGGGCAAACATTGAGGATAGAGCGGAATAGTAATAAAACCTTGTAGTGGTGGAGTGGGTTCTGATTAGGGTTGGCCTCCACCTGCCCGAGTCACCAGTATGGACACGGAGCAGACGGTGTTCTCAAAAGTACCCTGGCGGGAAACGCACAAGTCCCAACAGTTAGTGCTAGTACGGATCTAACAGAGAGAGAGAGAGAGAGAGAGAGAGACAGAAAGAGAGAGAGAGAGGGAGAGAAGAGAAGGGAGGAAGATTATAATATAAGTTACTTTTTTGGGGGTCAAATTTTATCAACCCCTCTCCTTGAGATGCTTATATCCCTTGAACTTGATTTTATTTTATAAAAAGTAAATATGAGACATAATTATCATACTATAGTTTTACATTGTAAGTGTATTTTTGGTTAGTATTAGTAATAGCTGATAGACTCTTAGGCGAACTTTACTCACAGGAGCGGCCTCTGGGGGTGGCAGCTGTGGCAATCGCCCCAGGCCCCGCGCTAAGGGGGGGCCCCGCGTTTCAGACTTGAGAATATTGCGTCCAAGTTATATTCACCGTAAAAACAAGCACAAAATACACTAAACATGGTCTAATCCTTTCGAAATTGCAAACAACGGAAGTTGAAACTGTTCTGAATAGAGCATAAATATATATTTTAGTAACAAAAGAGCCGGCAGATATTGCACTACTGAGTTTGCGCAAGAATTGATCTAATCAAGATATTATAACCTTTTGGAAATATTGGTAGTTCGCGATCGTTACCAGTACTGTGGCCCCGCGGGGTCATTGTATCACCAGGCCTCGCGCTTACCTAACGCCGCCTCTGCTTACTCAGTAGATCAATTTTCAAGACCAACATAATTCATTGCCAGATAGAAATAAAACACATACATAATGTGAAAAAATCCAGCAAGTCCAGTAACTGAAACACAATATTCCCGACAATATCGGTAGTGGTAATCTGACTTATCATGTTTGGGTTCGCTGACAGGGGTAAGAGTAGTCATACGTTAAGCCAAAACGATTTTCTTTAGTCTATAAATACGAAAACTTGTTTTTACAATACATTCTGCTCCAGTTAATTGAAGTTGCCTTTTAAATGATCTTATTTTGAATTGTGCAGCAGTTCCCCATAATTAGTTCTATTTTGATGTGAATGATGGACGTATGAGATATTTCAATAAATAGGTGATCAAATTTGTGAGATTAAAAAAAACTCTTCATAAGAATGAGTTTCGAAAAGTGTGGTACATGTGCCATAAATAACAATCATTTTTCAACCCAGATTAACAATGAGACTCACCGGGGTTAATTGTTTAGGTATTTATTATTCACATTCAAATTCACCGGGGTTAGTTGTTTAGGTATTTATTATTCACATTCAAATTCACCGGGGTTAGTTGTTTAGGTATTTATTATTCACATTCATATTTACCGGGGTTAGTTGTTTAGGTATTTATTATTCACATTCAAATTCACCGGGGTTAGTTGTTTAGGTATTTATTATTCACATTCAAATTCACCGGGGTTAGTTGTTTAGGTATTTATTATTCACATTCAAATTCACCGGGGTAGTTTTTAGGTTTTATTATTCACATTCATATCACCGGGGTTAGTTGTTTAGGTATTTATTATTCACATTCATATTCACCGGGGTTAGTTGTTTAGGTATTTATTATTCACATTCATATTCACCGGGGTTAGTTGTTTAGGTATTTATTATTCACATTCATATTCACCGGGGTTAGTTGTTTAGGTATTTATTATTCACATTCATATTCACCGGGGTTAGTTGTTTAGGTATTTATTATTCACATTCATATTCACCGGGGTTAGTTGTTTAGGTATTTATTATTCACATTCATATTCACCGGGGTTAGTTGTTTAGGTATTTATTATTCACATTCATATTCACCGAGGTTAGTTGTTTAGGTATTTATTATTCACATTCATATTCACCACAAAATGTTTGTTTTGGGTCTTGTGTTATTAAAGACATTGATTAGGAGATAAACAGATGATTGAATTTTTCCCACTGGAATCATGAAAAATAAAATAAAAACACGAAATGTGTTTTCTTTGTAAGGAATTAATCGCTCTCCCTCCAGCCATTAGCAGCGCCATAGATGTGTGATATGGCAATGGATGCTATAGATTATGGGATGGCGATATGGATTATGGGATGGCGATATAGATTATGGGATGCAATATAGATTATGGAATGGCGATATGGATTATGGGATGCAATATAGATTATGGGATGGCGATATGGATTATGGGATGGCAATATAGATTATGGGATGCAATATAGATTATGGGATGGCAATATAGATTATGGGATGGCGAAATAGATTATGGGATGGCAATATAGATTATGGGATGCAATATAGATTATGGGATGGCAATATAGATTATGGGATGGCAATATAGATTATGGGATGGCAATAAAGATTATGGGATGGCAATATAGATTATGGGATGGCAGCGATATAGATTATGGGATGGCGATATGGATTATGGGATGCAATATAGATTATGGGATGGTGATATGGATTATGGGATGCAATATAGATTATGGGATGGTGATATAGATTATGGGATGGCGGTATAGATTATGGGATGCAATATAGATTATGGGATGGCAATATAGATTATGAGATGGCGATATGGATTATGGGATGCAATATAGATTTTGGGATGCAATATAGATTATAAAAAGGCAATATAGATTATGGGATGCAATATAGATTTTGGGATGCAATATAGATTATGGAATGGCGATATAGATTATGGGATGATGATATAGATTATGGGATGGTGATATGGATTATGGGATGGCAATATAGATTATGGGATGTAATATAGATTATGGGATGGCAATATAGATTATGAGATGGCGATATCGATTATGGGATGCAATATAGATTTTGGGAAGCAATATAGACTATGGAATGGCGATATAGATTATGGGATGGTGATATAGATTATGGGATGGTGATATGGATTATGGGATGCAATATAGATTATGGGATGCAATATAGATTATGGGATGGCAATATAGATTATGGGATGGCAATATAGATTATGGGATGGCAATGTAGATTATGGGATGGCGATATAGATTATGGGATGGCGATATAGATTATGGGATGGCGATATGCTTATGGGATGACGATATAGATTATGAGATGGAAAATAGATTATTGGATGCAACATAGATTATGGGATGGCAATATAGATTATGGGATGGCAATATAGATTATGGGATGGCAATATATATTATGAGATGGTTATTTAGATTATTGGATGCAATAAAGATCATAGGAGGACAATTGAGACCCTCTTTGCTACAGTTAAAGTATGTTATAGGGAAATGTATCAGAGGGTCTAATGTTGGGGCATTTGGACCCAGATGTAAATATCTATATATGTTTTAATAACTGTCCTGGGAATTCAATTTTAATCTATCCCAGAATGCCATAAAATGACAATCTCCATGCACCCACTGATCAACAAAAAAATATATACATTCAAACACACATAAACATACACACACAGAAACACACGCACACTCTCAAATATGTAGACACACACACACATACACACACATGTACACACAAAAACACTCATCCGTGAGTTGTCGCTTCAATAACAGGACATTGAATCCCATGTAAATGTATTTTTATTTTTACTTTATCATCATTCCTTATTTAATAATAACAATAACATTTTTACACTACCTTAAGATTCCATTTAATTAATTTTTGTTTTTTTAAAACTTAAAACATTTTACATAAAAGTCAAGTGTTACTTTAAAATCAGCAACATTTAAATAACAACAAAGAAGAAATAAAAATTGTAACTTTTGGACTTTTTAACAATGGAATTATTTCCCTTTATTTTTGCACCCTTCCTAAAGTCCGCCTGAGCTCTTATGATGTCCACTTTAACGACCCCATGGACAATGCAATCTCTACGGTCAGAATGACTCCTGCGTCTGAGTGTTGACAAATTTCTGATGACAAGAAATTGAACATTTGAAATATTTCAACCACCACTGAGCAATTTTTTTAATTGGTAGATGATCCCTAGCCTTAACTTTACCCTTGAATGACCTCCAATCTTTGAACTCAAATTTGACCAACTTACAAATATACAACTGAAGTTAAACTTTGCCTGTTCCCATTCCCCTCCCACTCCACCACCCCTCCTACTCCACCACCCCTCCCACTCCGCCACCCCTCCCACTCCGCCACCCCTCCCACTCCGCCACCCCCTCCCACTCCGCCACCCCCTCCCACTCCGCCACCCCTCCCACTCCGCCACCCCCTCCCACTCCGCCACCCCTCCCACTCCGCCACCCCCTCCCACTCCGTCACCCCCCTCCCACTCCGCCACCCCCTCCCACTCCGTCACCCCCTCCCACTCCGCCACCCCCTCCCACTCCGTCACCCCCCCCCTATTTTCCATGAGGATAAAAGCTTACATCATCACTAAGCCACCTATTATCTCCACTAATTATCGAGGTATACCCATAGAGCCTCGCATCCGTCTCTAGTCACAAATAAAGTTTAAGAGAATTCTTCTACAGTTTTCATAAAGTGAGTTCTTAAACAACGATCGTTTTATGTCTCACTCAATTCAATGGAACTAAGATTTTGAAAATTGTGACTTGCAAGAAAAATCCCTTCTCTAATGTGTTTAGATTCTTCAAAGACTTAAAACATTATTTTTCTTGTAACACTTGAAAGTACTTTAAGCGAAACCAACCACTGGGTCTGGATGGTCAACTCTACGCCGCAGTGCAGATATCCGCTGCGCACGTGTTAGGAATCCGCTGACCCAGACAATACACCATAAATAATCAATGATTTGTTGGTTTTAGACCATTCACAGTCAGACATATTTTGTCGAGTTTGATGTACAGTCTATTTTTGTTTAAAAACACGCATTCTCATTGGAAGACGTGCTTGGCATGCAGGAGTTCAAGTCCTTGATTCCCATGATGCCCCCTCAAGCCGCAGAAACTAGAGCTGAATCGGTCGAGTTATTTTTTTTAACGTTATTTATGACTGTTAGTCATAGGGGAGGTCATTAACCTTCCTATGCCCCGAGCTGAACGTTATTCAATGGAATGACATTTTCAAGTAAAGGCCAGTGGGGGATTATTTAGAAAGAACATTAAGGGTTAACAAACCTGCACATTGATTTCTATAATGTTTATAGTTCGAGCAGTTAAAAAAAGCATTACCTGAATTAGATACTGAAAGAAGAACTTCCTTTTACTTAATAATCCATGGTATTTTTAAGCGTATCATCTAGAAACAGTTGTAACGTGTTTAGAATTGTTGAGACATATGTTGGATAAGAAATCCCAACCTTTTCAGCACCATTATTATTTTCGAATAAGAAGCTGAAGATGAAATAATTTGGCATGCACGCCACAAAATAATAGTTTGCCTTGATGTAACAACTTGCCTGGTCTGGCTTCAGGTGTGGGATGTACCTACTGATGTAACCTTCGTCTGACAGCATTCTTCTTGTGAAAGTTGAATATATTGGTGACTTGAAAATGTCCCTAAAAGTTGAATATATTGGTGACTTGAAAATGTCCCTAAAAGTTGAATATATTGGTGACTTGAAAATGTCCCTAAAAGTTGAATATATTGGTGACTTGAAAATGTCCCTAAAAGTTGAATATATTGGTGACTTGAAAATGTCCCTAAAAGTTGAATATATTGGTGACTTGAAAATGTCCCTAAAAGTTGAATATATTGGTGACTTGAAAATGTCCCTAAAAGTTGAATATATTAGTGACTTGAAAATGTCCCTCAACCTGCTTACACTGGATTATTTCACGCGTGCAACAAAACTATTTTTAAACACTGTCACATGACTCATGTCATCTGTGTCGCCCGGATAATGTTGTTAAGGACGCCGGGTTAACAAGATCCATAGCTTAGCAGTGATATATTCAAATAAATTCACTAATTTTATCATATTATCAAATTCCATACAGCATTTCATGATTTTTACGCGTCTATTTATTGATAAAACGTGTATTCAAATTTAGAAAAGTTGTCTCCCTTTCCCCATTAAAATTGACAAGATCCGCCCCTACCCCTCCCGTGTGAAGACAGAACTTGACAAGCAAAAAACCGTACAGCTGGGTCAATTTGACCTGGATGACAAAAATTATGAATCAAATGTAGACTGTTTTATTTTCTTTTTTTTTCTTTTTAAATTAATTTATTTTCTCAACGAATATGAATCAGAAGAATTTTTGAGTTTAAAGGACAAGCGGTCATGTTTAAAATATACTTCAACATTAACAGAAATGAGTGGATAAAAAATATATTTTTAAAATTTAGACGCTTTAATTTAAATATAGAAAGTGCACTAAAAAGAAGAAAATAAAAATCTTCTATGATTTCATGTGAAATCCGTGAAACTATCTATTGCACATTAAAAAAAAATATTTAAAAAAAAATAATAAAAAAAAATAAAATAAAAAACCTCGCACTTCTATCGAAGAAAACTAAACAATCCTTCGTATGTAAGTGATGAGTCTACAATCCTTCGTATATGGGTGATGCACAGCGTGAGGTGGCTTTCCATAGATTGTCAATGGTCGTATTAATACTGCAGTTATGTATTTAAACACCTTGTGAGGTAATGCTATGAACACTGTACACAACTCGTTATAAAGAATATGAAATTCAAATTAAAGCCTAATTAAGAAAATCAACCTTTCAGTCAGGACCATAACGATCAGTAATCAATTGTTGTCAGATTTAGTGGTAGTTTTTCTATCCCAGTGCTTCTCAAAGTGGTGGTCCGCGGACCGGTGCCGGTCAGTGGACCATCCTCGTCGGTCGCAAAAAAGTAAAGAAATATACAATTATAATCCTCCATTTGCAACCATTAATACTAACCTTATAGAATATGTCACTGTTTCGGTAATTAGCACATACAATGAAACAAATAAAAATCAAATCGATAACATTTTGCCACCACGTCAGTACAGGTAAAATAGCGCACCTGTCCCCGGAGCAATGGAAAAATCCTGCCCGCCCGCCACATTAAAAAGTTTGAGAAGTACTGTTCTATCCCATGCGAGGACATTGTGAGGGTCAATGGTTCATTACATATTGACATAACACTGACGTGAGAATGTGATTAGTAAACCAGGCCAGCTACCCAGCTACTCAGCTACGTCACAACCAAATGTGCTCAATCTGAATGGAATTGTTAGATGATAAATGATTCCATCCACGTTTTTTTAAATTTTAAATTTTTTTTACATTTCGTTGGTGGTTTGTCGTGGTAGTTTGTCATGGTGGTTTGTCATGGTGGTTTGTCATGGTGGTTTGTCATGGTGGTTTGTCATGGTGGTTTGTCATGGTGGTTTGTCATGGTGGTTTGTCATGGTGGTTTGTCATGGTGGTTTGTCATGGTGGTTTGTCATGGTGGTTTGTCATGGTGGTTTGTCATGGTGGTTTGTCATGGTGGTTTGTCATGGTGGTTTGTCATGGTGGTTTGTCATGGTGGTTTGTCATGGTGGTTTGTCATGGTGGTTTGTCATGGTGGTTTGTCATGGTGGTTTGTCATGGTGGTTTGTCATGGTGGTTTGTCATGGTGGTTTGTCATGGTGGTTTGTCGTAGTAGTTTGTCGTGGTGGTTTGTCATGGTGGTTTGTCATGGTGGTTTGTCATGGTGGTTTGTCATGGTGGTTTGTCATGGTGGTTTGTCATGGTGGTTTGTCGTGCTAGTTTGTCGTGGTGGTTTGTCGTGGTGGTTTGTCGTGGTGGTTTGTCATGGTGGTTTGTCATGGTGGTTTGTCATGGTGGTTTGTCATGGTGGTTTGTCATGGTGGTTTGTCATGGTGGTTTGTCATGGTGGTTTGACATGGTGGTTTGTCATGGTGTTTTGTCGTGGTAGTTTGTCGTGGTGATTTGTCATGTCATGGTGGTTTGTCATGGTGGTTTGTCATGGTGGTTTGTCATGGTGGTTTGTCATGGTGGTTTGTCATGGTGGTTTGTCATGGTGGTTTGTCATGGTGGTTTGTCATGGTGGTTTGTCATGGTGGTTTGTCATGGTGGTTTGTCATGGTGGTTTGTCATGGTGGTTTGTCATGGTGGTTTGTCATGGTGGTTTGTCGTAGTAGTTTATCGTGGTGGTTTGTCATGGTGGTTTGTCATGGTGGTTTGTCATGGTGGTTTGTCATGGTGGTTTGTCATGGTGGTTTGTCATGGTGGTTTGTCATGGTGGTTTGTCGTAGTAGTTTGTCGTGGTGGTTTGTCATGGTGGTTTGTCATGGTGGTTTGTCATGGTGGTTTGTCATGGTGGTTTGTCATGGTGGTTTGTCATGGTGGTTTGTCGTGCTAGTTTGTCGTGGTGGTTTGTCGTGGTGGTTTGTCGTGGTGGTTTGTCATGGTGGTTTGTCATGGTGGTTTGTCATGGTGGTTTGTCATGGTGGTTTGTCATGGTGGTTTGTCATGGTGGTTTGTCATGGTGGTTTGACATGGTGGTTTGTCATGGTGTTTTGTCGTGGTAGTTTGTCGTGGTGATTTGTCATGTCATGGTGGTTTGTCATGGTGGTTTGTCATGGTGGTTTGTCATGGTGGTTTGTCATGGTGGTTTGTCATGGTGGTTTGTCATGGTGGTTTGTCATGGTGGTTTGTCATGGTGGTTTGTCATGGTGGTTTGTCATGGTGGTTTGTCATGGTGGTTTGTCATGGTGGTTTGTCATGGTGGTTTGTCATGGTGGTTTGTCGTAGTAGTTTATCGTGGTGGTTTGTCATGGTGGTTTGTCATGGTGGTTTGTCATGGTGGTTTGTCATGGTGGTTTGTCATGGTGGTTTGTCATGGTGGTTTGTCGTGCTAGTTTGTCGTGGTGGTTTGTCGTGGTGGTTTGTCATGGTGGTTTGTCATGGTGGTTTGTCATGGTGGTTTGTCATGGTGGTTTGTCATGGTGGTTTGTCATGGTGGTTTGTCATGGTGGTTTGACATGGTGGTTTGTCATGGTGTTTTGTCGTGGTAGTTTGTCGTGGTGGTTTGTCATGTCATGGTGGTTTGTCTTGTCATGGTGGTTTGTAATGGTGGTTTGTCATGGTGGTTTGTCATGGTGGTTTGTCATGGTGGTTTGTCATGGTGGTTTGTCATGGTGGTTTGTCATGGTGGTTTGTCATGGTGGTTTGTCATGGTGGTTTGTCATGTTGTTTTGTCATGGTGGTTTGTCATGGTGGTTTGTCATGGTGGTTTGTCATGGTGGTTTGTCATGGAGGTTTGTCGTAGTAGTTTATCGTGGTGGTTTGTCATGGTGGTTTGTCATGGTGGTTTGTCATGGTGGTTTGTCATGGTGGTTTGTCATGGTGGTTTGTCATGGTGGTTTGTCGTGGTCGTTTGTCGTGGTGGTTTGTCGTGGTGGTTTGTCATGGTGGTTTGTCATGGTGGTTTGTCATGGTGGTTTGTCATGGTGGTTTGTCATGGTGGTTTGTCATGGTGGTTTGTCATGGTGGTTTGACATGGTGGTTTGTCATGGTGGTTTGTCGTGGTAGTTTGTAGTGGTGGTTTGTCATGTCATGGTGGTTTGTCATGTCATGGTGGTTTGTCATGGTGGTTTGTCATGGTGGTTTGTCATGGTGGTTTGTCATGGTGGTTTGTCATGGTGGTTTGACATGGTGGTTTGTCATGGTGGTTTGTCATGGTGGTTTGACATGGTGGTTTGTCATGGTGGTTTGTCGTGGTAGTTTGTCGTGGTGGTTTGTCATGTCATGGTGGTTTGTCATGTCATGGTGGTTTGTCATGGTGGTTTGTCATGGTGGTTTGTCATGGTGGTTTGTCATGGTGGTTTGTCATGGTGGTTTGTCATGGTGGTTTGACATGGTGGTTTGTCATGGTGGTTTGTCGTGGTAGTTTGTCGTGGTGGTTTGTCATGTCATGGTGGTTTGTCATGTCATGGTGGTTTGTCATGGTGGTTTGTCATGGTGGTTTGTCATGGTGGTTTGACATGGTGGTTTGTCATGGTGGTTTGTCGTGGTAGTTTGTCGTGGTGGTTTGTCATGTCATGGTGGTTTGTCATGTCATGGTGGTTTGTCGTGGTGGTTTGTCATGGTGGTTTGTCATGGTGGTTTGTCGTGGTAGTTTATCGTGGTGGTTTGTCATGGTGGTTTGTCGTGGTAGTTTGTCGTGGTAGTTTGTCGTGGTAGTTTGTCGTGGTAGTTTGTCGTGGTGGTTTGTCATGGTAGTTTGTCGTGGTAGTTTGTCGTGGTGGTTTGTCGTGGTGGTTTGTCGTGGTGGTTTGTCATGTTGGTTTGTCGTGGTGGTTTGTCGTGGTCGTTTGTCGTGGTGGTTTGTCATGGTCGTTTGTCGTGGTGGTTTGTCGTGGTAGTTTGTCGTGGTAGGTTGTCGTGGTAGTTTGTCGTGGTAGTTTGTCATGGTAGTTTGTCGTGGTGGTTTGTCGTGGTCGTTTGTCATGGTAGTTTGTCGTGGTAGTTTGTCGTGGTGGTTTGTCGTGGTGGTTTGTCGTGGTGGTTTGTCATGTTGGTTTGTCGTGGTGGTTTGTCGTGGTCGTTTGTCGTGGTGGTTTGTCATGGTCGTTTGTCGTGGTGGTTTGTCGTGGTAGTTTGTCGTGGTAGGTTGTCGTGGTAGTTTGTCGTGGTAGTTTGTCATGGTAGTTTGTCGTGGTGGTTTGTCGTGGTCGTTTGTCATGGTAGTTTTTCGTGGTAGTTTGTCGTGGTGGTTTGTCGTGGTCGTTTGTCGTGGTGGTTTGTCGTGGTCGTTTGTCGTGGTGGTTTGTCGTGGTCGTTTGTCGTGGTAGTTTGTCGTGGTCGTTTGTCGTGGTAGTTTGTCGTGGTAGTTTGTCATGGTAGTTTGTCGTGGTGGTTTGTCGTGGTCGTTTGTCATGGTAGTTTTTCGTGGTAGTTTGTCGTGGTGGTTTGTCGTGGTCGTTTGTCGTGGTGGTTTGTCGTGGTCGTTTGTCGTGGTGGTTTGTCGTGGTCGTTTGTCGTGGTGGTTTGTCGTGGTCGTTTGTCGTGGTAGTTTTTCGTGGTAGTTTGTCGTGGTGGTTTGTCGTGGTCGTTTGTCGTGGTGGTTTGTCGTGGTCGTTTGTCGTGGTCGTTTGTCGTGGTCGTTTGTCGTGGTCGTTTGTCGTGGTGGTTTGTCGTGGTCGTTTGTCGTGGTGGTTTGTCGTGGTAGTTTGTCGTGGTCGTTTGTCGTGGTGGTTTGTCGTGGGGGTTTGTCGTGGTCGTTTGTCGTGGTCGTTTGTCGTGGTCGTTTGTCGTGGTGGTTTGTCGTGGTCGTTTGTCGTGGTGGTTTGTCATGGTAGTTTGTCGTGGTAGTTTGTCGTGGTCGTTTGTCATGGTGGTTTGTCGTGGTCGTTTGTCGTGGTGGTTTGTCGTGGTTAATCAGGCATATATTTGTGAGTTCAGTTGTTGATTCAAATGCTTAAATATAAAAATAAAAACTGAAAATCAATTTTAAAAAAAAATAATTTTAAAGCACTATGTGACGTGGTATGTGGTTTACTTGCTGACCTTATGATAATATAACGAAACAAATTTCCTCGGCTAGAAATAGAATTTAACTATAACATAATGAGAAGAGTAAGGGAGAATCATTTTTGGAGAGCGTGATGATGTAACTAATGTTGTCATGAATTATTTGCACCATTCCCTGGGGTTCAAATTTAAACATATAAGGCGATCTTATTTGCACAATGAATAATTCTATATCACGGGTGATCGGACCTAGTTGCTTCGCGGATGCCAAATCAATTTTAAGTGCAGCTGAGTGTTGCGTAGGAGATAGCGCAAAATGAAAGTTATCAAGGACATTAACTCTTGCTTATTTTAAAGGCTGATGGGTTCTTTTTAGGGCTGCGGAAATTAACGATTAATTTTTTTAACGATTAATGGACCCACCACTTATAAATGTACTGGAATTTAAAAAGTGAATTATTTCGGCCGATAAATAAATTTCCGGACGATTAAACGAACATGTTGGTTTTAAACTATTGACTGAAGTGACTGTTCAAAATGTTGATAAAGGTTATTGTGTCCATTGAGAGAAATCGTTTACCTACCATGCAATGTTCCCCCTAAGTCTAAGCTTCGTTGGCCCGTGTGCAAAGTTAAAAAAGCTGTGTGCAATGTCAGTGGCGTAGCGAGGGGGGCGGGGGGGGGGCAAATGCCCGGGGGCACTTTGCAGGGGCGTCAAATTCCTAGTCGTTAATTAGTTTTTTAAAATGAAATTTTTTAAAGAAAGAGGAGTTTTTTAAAATAGAAATTAAAGAAAAGCCAAATATGAAATTAATAAAAGAAATAAAGGAACTATCCAAAAGCATGTGAACGTTTTAACTGCCAAAACTTCAAATTCCTTATTGGATATAAATTCTTCTGATACTAATTCTACTGTAATAAAAAAAACAGAGGCTAAATTAGTATGACAACGTGACACTGATGTGGTGATAAATTCATTTATTCTTAAAATTTGACAGCCGCCCCTGTTGTAAAATTTAAGGGGGGGGGGTGCATATTCCTCGTTGTTAATTTGCTAATTGTTAAAACGTGAAAATAAATTTTAATAAAAGAAAGAAAAGCCAAGATAAAAAAAATTAAACGAAATGAAGAACTATATTAACATACGAGATTGCTTTTAATGATAAAACTTCAAACTCCATTGTAAATCGAAAGTCTGCTGATACTAATGTTACTGAGCTGGAAAACATAGAGGCTGACAGTATGACAATAATGTGGTGGTATATATAATTGATTCAAGTTTAATTTTAACGTAAGTGAACTACTGGAAAACATTTTGGGCGTATTTATATTGCTTATTTTAATTTTAATATCTTTTGTTTTGTGGCACAAACAAAAATATTGGTAACAATTGCTTATCTAGTGGAATTAAAACTTGCAACAAATAAATACAAAAGGTGGGGGGGCCGGCAAATTCCTCGCTGTTAATTAGCTAATTGTTAAAACGTGAAAATAAATTTTAATAAAATAAAAGAAAAGCCAAGATAAGTACACAATAAGTACTCAACATTACCAAAGTCTTTTGCAAATGGAAGGAATCAGAAATTGGATAAAAAAAGAATAGACTATTAATAAAGACCGACAATTAGTTGTAAAAGAGAGAAAAAAAGTGGCAAGAAGTTCTTGTTAGAATATTTGACATGATTAAATCGTGACGAAATTGAATGTGACTTTTTGAGGTCACAGATAGGGAAATACTGTTGCGAATAAAGGTAATATTCTGGAACTAATTCATTAGCTTGCAAAGTACGTTCAAGCACTCCGAGAACATAGTGGAAAAATGAGTGAAAAAAAACTTGTCATCTAAAATTCAAACTGAGCTCATAGCAATTTTAGGAGACACAGTTCACGAAAAATCATCTTTCTTTAATAACAAGATACCAAATATTGTTCCATTGTATTTGATAGCTCTTCATATATTTGACATAAAGATCAAACAAGTCCAGTTGCGTGATATGTAAAGATTGAAAATAAAAAAGTAGACGCTGTAGAATCTTTCAAAGATTTCATTCAAACAAGAGTGAATCTGTTTACGACATTTTTTAAATGATTTTGAATAAATGATGATCTTAAAATAATGGAGTGCACAGGCCCAACGAGTGTTAATACACAGGCCCAACGTGTGTTAAATCTTCTTGAGGGCTGTAAAGATACAAGAGTTTAAAAAAGTCGCAAAAACATAAAATCTCATGTCAAACTCGTTCAAACAGTTAAAACTAATTTGTTAACATGATACTCCAATTGAAACCAATTTTCCAAGTCCATACACTGTTGGAAATACCAAATTGCTTCTACATGCAAGGCATTCAGACTTCAGGATAAGAAATAGTGAATATACCAGGGAGCCATTTTGAAGTTACTTTGTAAGCTATAGAACTGAAAGATGCACACAAAAAGCTCAACACACGAACAGACGCAGGAACTTTGCTAGTCGCAATTAAATCTTTTTATTTTCAAAGTTATATTTTAAAAAATGCCCGAAATTCTTTACAAACGTATAGTGCTCAACAACAAAAAAATTCTTAGCAGTGGCTACTCACAGAGAAACTAATGGAATGGAATACTTCAGGGATGCTTTGACATTTGATAAAATTTTATGTGGAGACCTCATCATTTTAATCGAACCTTCCAATCAAAGAGCAAGAGAGCAAATTTTTGGTGATCGAAGCAAATGTGTATATGTATCCATGCTATGTAGAATAAAAGTTAAGAAGACATTTGGTTTCTTCATAAGATGTGATTTGTGTATAAATTCGTGTGAGGCTTTGGCAGTTATATAGAATTTTGAAAACAGACATAGTTTTCGTACACCAGCTAATCTACTGGACTTTGAAATTTTGGAGGGGTAGGGAGAGGGAGAGGGAGGGATGGAGGGTTGGAGGGGTAGGGAGAGGTTGAGGGAGGGAGTGTTGGAGGGGTAGGGAGAGGGAGAGGGAGGGAGGGTTGGAGGGGTAGGGTGAGCGAGGAGTGGCTGTCGGGCTTTGCTGTGGAAGTCGAGTACACGAGCGCGCTGTCTGCATGCTTGAGGGTCTTGTGACGGGCCGTACGCGGTAGTGGGCTGGTACGCGTCGCTCCATGACTGATGCGGGCGTGTTGAGAGTCGCTTACGTGCGACGCTGGCAGGTCTTGGAGCGTACGGTGCGTGCGTGATGTGCTGTTACTTTCTCTTATCCGTTCTGTTGCTGTGCTTTAATTCGTTTTTCCTTGGCTCTTGCATATGTGCATTCATGCGTTGTGAATTCGGTTACTGAGTTCTCTTATTCTTCGTTCCTTTCATTCCTTTACTTCTTGTGTACTTTCTCTTTTCTTGCTCCCCGTCGTGTCTCTTTCTGTGCTCTTTCTTCTCGTTCAGTCTTAAATTCTTTGACGTTCGTCGATTCTCTTCTCTTTCGTTTCTGTAATTCCTTTGACGTGCTCTGCTGTCATTCTATAATGTGCGTGTACTTTCCTCTGTCGTGCATTCTATATCTTTTACACTTGTCTCTGACTCTTCTCTCTTGATTGCGTGTTACCTTTGCTCCTGTCCCTTCATTTTCCTCAAAGTGTCGAAATTCCGTACCTGAAAAACCCTAACCCGCGCGGCTACCAACAGCACCATACACACACTCAACACACCCTGTCACATCTTCCACCACTGCAACCTCCTGCGCACTCCACGCTTCCCACCTCCAGCACGATAGACGTGGTTCTCTGCTACACATTTTGCCTTATGTTAAATCAGGGCACTGAAAACATGTTGGAAAATATTTGTACAAAGTTCGGGAGAAAAATTCGATACCAACAACACGTTTCAATTTTGACATGATGAAAACCACCAACAAATTAGCCGAGTTAGCTGTAATGAGATGTCTGGACTCTTTGAGAAATGTTTGTTCAATTCGACTTTCCTCAGTCCTGTGTTCTCCGATTGAATATTGGTTTATATATTCCTCATCTGTGGGTGCAAATACATTAAGAATAGATACTATCTACGTTTTTAGCCTTCAAGTTTAAATAAAACAACATATCTAGCAATTTGACAGAATGAAGACATTATCAAAATAATCACAAGATTGAAGATTTAAATGTTACTTCTTGTTTGAACCTCTGGTTTTAAATGAAATTATCTTTATACAAAAGGGTACAGCTGTCCAATGGTCACCATTTGGTGTTTCTCAACCGTTGCCCATTTCTCAACTGTTTCCCATTTCTCAACTGTTTCCCCAATTCTTCAACCGTTTGCCCATTTCTCAACTGTTTGCCCATTTCTCAACTGTTGCCCATTTCTCAACTGTTTTCCCATTTCTCAACTGTTTCCCCAATTCCTCAACTGTTGCCCATTTCTCAACTGTTGCCCATTTCTCAACTGTTGCCCATTTCTCAACTGTTGCCCATTTCTCAACTGCTGCCCAATTGTTGTAAACAAAGTTGGCCGTGGAAGTGTGTAAATAAAACGTTAAATTTATTTAACCAACAAAACATGACGTTCCTTAAGAGTCCTCATAAAATCTTTAAATGACTTGATGTGTGCTACAAACTTGAAAGTCGATGTCAAGGGTTCTTACACTGTGTTACAAAGTGGCCCATGAAAGTTTTTTTAGTTTATTATAAACGCAAAATATTTTAGCAGATGTTTAAAGCCTTCATTTCAGTTGATTTGTGGTTGGGTCGAGGGATGCAGGGGCTAATTTAACCAAACCATTGAAACAAACCGTGTAACCATTGAAACAAACCGTGTAACCATTGAAACAAACCATGTAACAATTGAAACAAACCGTGTAACCATTGAAACAAACCGTGTAACCATTGAAACAAACCATGTAACAATTGAAACAAACCGTGTAACCATTGAAACAAACCGTGTAACCATTGAAACAAACCATGTAACAATTGAAACAAACCGTGTAACCATTGAAACAAACCGTGTAACCATTGAAACAAACCGTTTAACCATTGAAACAAACCGTGTAACCATTGAAACAAACCGTGTAACAATTGAAACAAACCGTGTAACCATTGAAACAAACCGTGTAACCATTGAAACAAATCGTGTAACCATGTTTTATTTTCTAAATGAGAGCTAAACATGTAAATCTTGTAAGCAGAACAATATTCTACCACCTTGTCTTTCTGGCAGTCAACAAAAAAAAAGGACAAACTTCCAACACAGACTGGGTGATTTAAGACAAGACGGACTTAAGAGAGGGCNCCTACATGTGTTTATAGACCAATGGCGTGACGTTCGATCCTCAGACGACCAGCAGGGTGTGAAATGCACTGGGGGAAGACGTACATTGACACTTATGGGGCGCCCGCCCGTCACAATACGGTTTAGTTTGGGCGGGGGGAGGGGGGGTCAAAAAACATTTCAACACAAGTCTGTAACGGTGTTTGGAATTCAGAGAACAGGTGTAAAGATTTACAGCAGATGAAAGAGTACATATGCGGTCTTATGGAAAGGTGTGTGTGTGTGTGTGTGTGTGTGTGGGGGGGGGGTGTTGTATATGATTGGAAGTGTGTGTGTGTGGGGGGGGGTAGCTGACACGTCCACACTATTTAACTTAAATAAAGAGCTGAGATCTCCTAAACCAGACATGAAGAAATAATGCATAACAATTTCTAAATCCATCCATCCATCCATCCATCCATCCATCCATCCATCCACCCATCCACCCATCCACCCACCCACCCATCCATCCATCCACCCATCCATCCATCCATCCACCCACCCACACTCCCACCCACCTACCCACCCACCCAAGTGGGACAAGTATTTAAAAGCATTACCGGACTATTTGCTAGACTATACGTTTAATATTTTAAAATCCCTTATATTAACTTCACCGCCGTCTCTGTCGTTATGTCGTCATCTCTCTCTGTCTGTCTTGGGCGAGCGGGAAAAAATAAATTAAAAAAAAAGATCCACTTCCCGTGATCCGATCGAGCTGAAATTTGGCACACGGACCCATCTCACCTAGCAATGCATCGTATCAAAATTTCAGATCGATCGAACGTACCGTAATTAAATTTATGCATTTTTAGTTTATCTCTATGCGAGGTATATAATTCAATTTCACAGTTTGTTATTGTGCTTTTTTTCACGTGAGAGCTCAGTTCGCGCGTTGACTCGACCCATCGAAGTACCGGCGTGCTTTTGTTTACATTTTACGCGTCACGCTGAGCTCAGTCAAGCGATCGGTGATCAGACTTTTCCCCTCGGGTTATGAAGCAAAGTTGAGTTAAGACAGATTCAGTCTGTAAATGTTTGTCGCGTTTGCAAATAATCAATACTGTTAGTTATGTCTCATATATAAGGGATTTATAGTCAAAAACTTTGTTTTTACGGGTTTGTTTTATTATTTACTTCATTCGAGGCAGATCTTTGGTGTTCCTTTTCCCGAAGTTCTATTGCTTAAATTATTGCTATATCGTCTTTATTTTTAAATCTATTTCCAGGGGACACATTTCAAACTATTTTCTTTTTTTTTCAGACTGATTTTCTGTCGGGCAAACATCACACCATAGCATGGTTACTCTCTAAACCAAAATCAATTATAAATAAGCAATTGCATTTTTTTAAAATATTCATTCTTATTGAAAAGCTAATTTTCCCGAAGAAAAAAATTACAAGTTTTTGAAATTGGAATTTGGGTTAGTAATAATTTTAAGTTGGAATTTTCTAGAAAATATATACGGTTTAAGCTTTTTTTACATGACTGTAGTAAAGTTGACTTTGTGTGTTGATGAACCTCAGTCATTTGGTAGATACCTTTATAATCACACGTGGAGTGCATACACAGGGTGGACGGTAGAGAAGACTAAATGGGATCACATTAAATTAACAGCTGCATGGATTGGTATTCCACTAGGGAGTTAGATTTCATAACGAAATAATATCATATCGGGGTACAAGACCGGGATCGTGTGGTGGAATGGGATCGTGTGGTGGAATGGGATCGTGTGGTGGAATGGGATCGTGTGGTGGAATGGTATCGTGTGGTGGAATGGTATCGTGTGGTGGAATGGGATCGTGTGGTGGAATGGGATCATGTGGGGAATGGGATCGTGTGGTGGAATGGGCTCGTGTGGTGGAATGGGATAGTGTGGTGGAGTGGGATCGTGTGGTGGAATGGGATCGTGTAGTGGAATGGGATCGTGTGGTGGAATGGGATCGTGTGGAGAATGGGATCGTGTGGTGGAATGGGATCCTGTGGTGGAATGGGATCGTGTGGGGAATGGGATCGTGTGGTGGAATGAGATCGTGTGGTGGAATGGGATCGTGTGGGGAATGGTATCGTGTGGTGAATGGGATCGTGTGTTGGAATGGGATCGTGTGGAGAATGGGATCGTGTGGAGAATGGGATCGTGTGGTGGAATGGGATCGTGTGGTGGAATGGGATCGTGTGTGGAATGGTATCGTGTGGTGGAATGGGATCGTGTGGTGGAATGGGATCATGTGGGGAATGGGATCGTGTGGTGGAATGGGCTCGTGTGGTGGAATGGGATAGTGTGGTGGAGTAGGATCGTGTGGTGGAATGGGATCGTGTGGGGAATGGGATCGTGTGGTGGAATGGGATCGTGTGATGGAATGGGAGCGTGTGGTGGAATGGGATCGTGTGGTGGAATGGGATCGTGTGGTGGGATGGGATCGTGTGGGGAATGGGATCGTGTGGTGGAATTGGATCGTGTGGGGAATAGGATCGTGTGGGGAATGGGATCATGTGTTGGAATGGGATCGTGTGGAGAATGGGATCGTGTGGAGAATGGGATCGTGTGGTGGAATTGGATCGTGTGGTGGAATGGGATCGTGTGGTGGAATGGGATAGTGTGGGGAATGGGATAGTGTGGGGAATGGGATCGTGTGGGGAATGGGATCGTGTGGTGGAATGGGATCGTCTGGGGAATGGGATCGTGTGTTGGAATGGCATCCCATCGTGGCAAAATGTTTACACTAAAAATGATACCTTTAGTGTGTGTGGAAACTTTAAACAAATTTTCTGAGGTAATTATTATTAACATCAGGGCCCGTAATTAATTGTATTTGTGTGTATTTAAGTTTAATGTGTTTTTATTGCCACGTGTTTATTAAATCGCTTTCGTTCCTGTGTGTCTGTCCACAATTTTTCAAATCTGCCAACGTAAAATTAAACCACTTCTGATGGTCCTAGAGATCTCAAAATTGTACCACAAATAGAACGTGGGGCGGGCGCTTATGAGGTTTGATATATGCAGTGCATTCATTCTCTCACTTATAGATCTCTATTTTGCCTTCTAAATTATAAATCTTTAATTTTTATACCAAACACCCGCCCCACGTTTTTAGTCATATTACATTAAATTACTTGAACTTATAAGTTTTAAATTATTTTCCTCTTTTTAGTCCGCTTATAAAAACGTGGTTTTTAAAAATCTTTTTTTTTACTTCTATTTATTTTATTCTTTTTAGTCTAATTGTATGCTATGGTGAGTTTTGAAGTACATGGCTGGTATGGGAAGAGTGCAAACTCGAAGTTACTTCAGCAGTGATCCAGGTATGTTTGAAAGGAAGTAGGGGCCCATCCCAAGAGGAAAGAATTTAAGCGTTAAATTCTATATTGTCTTTTAATATCAGAAGTGGTTTAATTTTACGTTGGCAGATTCGAAAAATTGTGGACAAACAGGAACGGAAGCGAGTTAATAAAAACGTGGTAATAAAAGAAAAAACAAGTTTTTATTAGTGGACTAAAAAGAAGAAAATAATTTAATGCTTATGAGGTTTAACATAAGTGGTTCACTCATTCTCTCACTTACAAATCTCTCTTTTGCCTTTTAAATTAAATATTCGTAACTTTTACACCAAACAACCGCTCAACGTTTTTAGTCATATTAAATTAAAGTACTTGAACTGATAAGTTTTAAATTATTATCTTCTTTTTAGTCCACTTATAAAAACGTGGTTTTTAAAAATCCTTTTTTACTTTTATTTATTCCGTATTGATATCCCTGGAAAAGCCGGGTATTCAGCCTTAAATAAGATATATAAATATGAAATAAAATAAGGTTTTCCTAGGAAATCGATTAGAAAGACAGAGACAGAGTTATTTCACCTGCTCACAAAACACCTCCACCACCCTTCCCCTCACAAACGATGCGACGCATTGCCGACCAGCAATCAAATATGACAAGTAAGAGATCCGGTCGTTAAACCAAATCACAATCCCGTCTGTCATCTAGGGTTTAGAGATTATATTGGTAATATTTGATTAACTAAACTACAGAATGTTATAGATATTAGGAACCTTAAAACGACATTGAGCGGTGTAAAAGAAGTTTAATAGTTCCACAAAAATTCGAGTCGATATCACAGAGCCACTCATGTTTTTTTTTCAAGCGCATTTTTTTAAAGTCCCAATTAATATATCCAACTTGACTGTTGTAAATAAAAAATAATAAAAACTTCTGGGATTTTCCCTTCAAGCAGCTTATCATTATTTCAGGCATTTAAAAACATTATTTTACTAACAAACTAGTTTACCCGTCGCTCGTTACAATGATCTAAAATGAAGAGTGGTAATTAAAAAAAAACTATGCCAGAAACTTTCGCGGTGATGCACTTAACAACTCCTCAAAGGTTGATGGGGATCGGATGAATGGTGCCGGTTAGAGGCGTCACTGGGGGGGGGGTGCAGGGAATGAGGACCGCACTGGGTCACACCATCACAAGGAGTGACACAAAAATGTAAAATTCTTTCTGTTCCCGTTATTTCACTAGTAGACTCGGAGGAGGATAATGGGGTAAGTCATGAGGGGGTGACACCATCAGCTACTGTACTGGGTGACACCATCAGCTACTGTACTGGGTGACACCATCAGCTACTGTACTGGGTGACACCATCAGCTACTGTACTGGTTGACACCATCAGCTACTGTATTGGGTGACACCATCAGCTACTGTACTGGGTGACACCATCAGCTACTGTACTGGGTGACACCATCAGCTACTGTACTGGGTGACACCATCAGCTACTGTACTGGGTGACACCATCAGCTACTGTACTGGGTGACACCATCAGCTACTGTACTGGGTGACACCATCAGCTACTGTACTGGGTGACACCATCAGCTACTGTACTGGGTGACACCATCAGCTACTGTACTGGGTGACACCATCAGCTACTGTACTGGGTGACACCATCAGCTACTGTACTGGGTGACACCAACTCTTGTGACGTCTCGGGTGCTGGTAGCCAATGTTTGAAATAATTTTATATAGTTTATAAAAGAAAGAGAAAAGACATTAAAGGCCACCAGCCCCTTCGGTGCAAGATGTAAGTTCAAACCTTTGCAGATTTCAGTCTGGATCATGATGGATATATCTATGTAAATATATATATATATATAAAGTGTCAAGATCGTGTAATATCGAATGGGGAATTGAGTCTTAAACTTTTACACCAAAACAGATTAAGGGCCCCCAGCCCCGAAGGAACGGACATTAAGAGTTCAATGCCCTATAGTATTTTTATATGGGTAATCAAATTTATTTACCAGATTTGGTCAGGATCCATTCAAGTATTCAGTAGCCAATGTTTAAACTACTTTTTATAAGGAAAAAATTACATTTTCAGCCCTCGGGCACCAGTGTATAGTAATTTTAAATATCATTTGCCAGTTACCTTTTCCTGATTGTATTCAACAACCAACCAAAGTTGTATGGCTATCAGATGAATAGTGTAGTAAGGCATAAAGGACAAACAGGCATTCATTCATTTAAATATATAAATAAAAGATAATAATGGATGAAGTTAGCATATGCCGGATCTGACCAATGAATTACAAGTAAAAAATAACTAGAAAACCGCCCAGCTATTGCTAAAAATACAATTTACGATTAAATATAAAAGCAAAGATTTAAAATAACAATGGCCTTTTCCCGAACATAGCTCACAGTTATGTCTTTGATAGATAAATCTCTTTTGTTTTATTATTCTGTTGGCAATTCATACTTTGCTTCACACCCCGAATGGCCAACGTTACTGAGTGGCCAACTGATGAAACAAATTAGTTATTGTGTCCACGCTTTACTACACTATAACTACATTCTCACTATAACTACATTCTCACTATAACTACATTCTCACTATAACTACATTCTCATTATAACTACATTATCATTATAACTACATTCTCATTATAACTACATTCTCATTATAACTACATTCTCATTATAACTACATTCTCATTATAACTACATTCTAATTATAACTACATTCTCATTATAACTACATTCTTATTATATTCTGACATCATTCTGAATACCATATGACTTTACCACTGCAAAATAAATAACTACTCTAAAATCACTAGACTGCAGCAAAGTTTTAAAAACAGATTTTTTGCAGCTCATTATGACGTTATCAAAAACATATTTACAAAATATTGATTCATAAATCTTTCAAAATCTGTTTTTTTCTTTAAAACATAATGTATAAATATATCTTAAAAAATTAATTTTAAAGATGAGAACTAAAATTGATCAAAATTACTTTGCTTAGCTGGCTGGACAGATTAGAAACTTACAATCATTTTAAAATAACCAAGCATACCAAAATTAGGATACTGATTCAATCATACGTCTGTAATTCAGCGTCTCAATAATAAAAACCTTAATTTTTTTTTGTTTATTGATATCCTAAGATCTTTGATATGCGTATTTTTGCTACCACCTTGTGTCTGGCTCTTCTCCCTGGTAATAAATGTTAACATTTGCAAAAATATCAAAAGATAAGTTGTCCAAGTTTACTCACGTGTTTTTTCTTAACAATTCCAAAAGATTTGTCCGTCCCGCTAAACGTCCTTCACCTTACCTCGGAACTGACCACGATCTCTGTCTCATGAGAACTGCTGATTAGCGCTGACCACAAGGACAATCGCTTAAGCTTCTGAACTTATCGCTTGTCACCTACGGCAGTTGACAGCTGTGGGACGTCGACGACGTTACGAAGCTGACTTCTGACACTGAGATTAGCGAGCCCGTGCCAAGACGCCAGACACAACTGATTGGCAAGCCCAGAATGCTCATCCTATAATAGTGGGTGCCTGAGAGGTGGGCGGGAGGGGGTGGTCCGCGGAGACACTATTTATGGCGGGCAGGAGACAGTACCGTGGGGTGGGGGGAGGGAGACAGTACTGCCTTATCGGGGACGTTGTTGTCAACAGTTGGGGGACTGGGGAGTCGGGGGTAGGCGTGTGGTGAGGACATGAGGTAAGTACAGTAAGACATGAGTTGTGCGGTGGAGGTGAGGGTATTAGGTGTGTGGTGGAGGTAAGGGTATAAGTTGTGAGGTGGAGGAAAGGGTATACGTTGTGAGGTGGAGGTAAGGGCATTAGTTGTGAGGTGGAGGTAAGGGCATTAGGTGTGAGGTGCAGGTAAAGGCATTAGTTGTGAGGTGCAGGTAAGGGCATTATGTGTGAGGTGGAGGTAAGGGCATTAGTTGTGAGGTGCAGGTAAGGGCATTAGGTGTGAGGTGGAAGTAAGGGCATTAGGTGTGAGGTGGAGGCAAGTGCATTAGGTGTGAGGTGGAGGTAAGGGCATTAGGTGTGAGGTGGAGGTAAGGGCATTAGGTGTGAGGTGGAGGTAAGGGCATTATGTGTGAGGTGGAGGTAAGGGCATTAGGTGTGAGGTGTAGGTAAGGGCATTAGGTGTGTGGTGGAGGTAAGGACATTAGGTGTGTGGTGGAGGTAAGGGCATTAGGTGTGAGGTGGAGGTAAGGGCATTAGTTGTGAGGTGGAGGTAAGGGCATTAGTTGTGAAGTGGAGGCAAGAGAATTAAGTTCTAGGTGGAGGTAAGGGCATTAGGTGTGTGGTGGAGGCAAGAGAATTAAGTTCTAGGTGGAGGTAAGGGCATTAGGTGTGTGGTGGAGGCAAGGGAATTAAGTTCTAGGTGGAGGTAAGGGCATTAGGTGTGTGGTGGAGGCAAGGGAATTAAGTTCTAGGTGGAGGTAAGGGCATTAGGTGTGAGGTGGAGGTAAGGGCATTAGTTGTGAGGTGGAGGTAAGGGCATTAGTTGTGAGTGGAGGCAAGAGAATTAAGTTCTAGGTGGAGATAAGGGCATTAGGTGTGTGGTGGAGGCAAGAGAATTAAGTTCTAGGTGGAGGTAAGGGCATTAGGTGTGTGGTGGAGGCAAGGGAATTAAGTTCTAGGTGGAGGTAAGGGCATTAGGTGTGTGGTGGAGGCAAGGGAATTAAGTTCTAGGTGGAGGTAAGGGCATTAGGTGTGTGGTGGAGGCAAGGGAATTAAGTTCTAGGTAGAGGTAAGGGCATTAGGTGTGTGGTGGAGGCAAAGGAATTAAGTTCTAGGTGGAGGTAAGGGCATTAGGTTTATGGTTGAGGCAAGGGAATTAAGTTATAGGTGGAGGTAAGGGCATTAGGTGTGTGGTGGAGGCAAGGGCATTAGGTGTGAGGTGAAGGCAAGGGAATTAAGTTCTAGGTGGAGGTTAGGGCATTAGGTGTGTGGTGGAGGCAAGGGCATTAGGTGTGTGGTGGAGGCAAGGGCATTAGGAGTGTGGTGGAGTTAAGGGCATTAGGTGTGAGGTGGAGGCAAGTGCATTAGGTGTGTGATGGAGGCAAGGGCATTAGGTGTGTGGTGGAGGTAAGGGCATTAGGTGTGGGGTGGAGGTAAGGGAATTAAGTTCTAGGTGGAGGTAAGGGCATTAGGTGTCAGGTGGAGGCAAGGGCATTAGGTGTGTGGTGGAGGCAAGGGAATTAAATTCTAGGTGGAGGTAAGGGCATTAGGTGTGAGGTGGAGGCAAGGGCATTAGGTATGAGGTAAAGGTAAGGGCATTAGGTGTGTGGTGGAGGCAAGGGCATTAGGTGTGTGGTTGAGGCAAGGGCATTAGGTGTGTGGTGGAGGTAAGGGAATTAAGTTCTAGGTAGAGGTTAGGGCATTAGGTGTGAGGTGGAGGCAAGGGTATTAGGTGTGAGGTTAAGGTAAGGGCATAAGTTGTGAGATGGAGGTAAGGGCATTAGGTGTGTGGTGGACTTGATACATTAGTTGTGAGATGGAGGTAAGGGCATTAGGTGTGTGGTGGAGGTAAGACATTAGTTGTGAGATGGAGGTAAGGGCATTAAGTGTGAGGTGGAGGTAAAGGCATTAGGTGTGAGAAGGAGGTAAGGGCATTAGGTGCGTGGTGGAGGTAAGGGCATTAGGTGTGTGGTGGAGGTAAGGGCATTAGGTGTGTGGTGGAGGTAAGGGCATTAGATGTGTGGTGGAGGTAAGGACATTATGTGTGCGGTGGATGTAAGGGCATTAGGTGTGTGGTGGAGGTAAGGGCATTAGGTGTGAGGTGGAGGTAAGGGCATTAAGTTCTAGGTGGAGGTAAGGGCATTAAGTTCTAGTTTGCGGTAAGGGCATTAGGTTTGAGGTGGAGTTAAGGGCATTAGGTGTGAGGTGGAGGTAAGGGCATTAAGTTCTAGGTGGAGGTAAGGGCATTAAGTTCTAGGTTGAGGTAAGGGCATTAGGTGTGAGGTGGAGGTAAGGGCATTAGGTGTGTGGTGGAGATAGGGCATTAGGTGTGACGTGGAATTAAGGGCAGTAAGCGTGTAATTGAGCTAAGGGCATTAGGTGTGAGGTGGAGGTAAGGGCATTAGGTGCGAGGTGAAGTTAAGGGCATGAAGTGCGAGGTGAAGTTAAGGGCTTTAGGTGTTAGGTGGAGGTAAGGGCATTAAGTTCTAGGTGGAGGTAAGGGCATTAAGTTCTAGGTGGAGGTAAGGGTATTAGGTGCGAGGTGAAGTAAGGGCATTAGGTGTGAGGTGGAGGTAAGGGCATTAGGTGTGTGGTGGAGGTAAGACATTAGTTGTGAGATGGAGGTAAGGGCATTAAGTGTGAGGTTGAGGTAAAGGCATTAGGTGTGAGATGGAGGTAAGGGCATTAGGTGCGTGGTGGAGGTAAGAGCATTAGGTGTGTGGTGGAGGTAAGGGCATTAGGTGTGTGGTGGAGGTAAGGGCATTAGGTGTGTGGTGGAGGTAAGGACATTATGTGTGCGGTGGATGTAAGGGCATTAGGTGTGTGGTGGAGGTAAGGGCATTAGGTGTGAGGTGGAGGTAAGGGCATTAAGTTCTAGGTGGAGGTAAGGGCATTAAGTTCTAGTTTGCGGTAAGGGCATTAGGTTTGAGGTGGAGTTAAGGGCATTAGGTGTGAGGTGGAGGTAAGGGCATTAAGTTCTAAGCGGAGGTAAGGGCATTAAGTTCTAGGTTGAGGTAAGGGCATTAGGTGTGAGGTGGAGGTAAGGGCATTAGGTGCGAGGTGAAGTTAAGGGCATTAGGTGTGTGGTGGAGATAGGGCATTAGGTGTGACGTGGAATTAAGGGCAGTAAGCGTGTAATTGAGCTAAGGGCATTAGGTGTGAGGTGGAGGTAAGGGCATGAAGTGCGAGGTGAAGTTAAGGGCTTTAGGTGTTAGGTGGAGGTAAGGTGATTAAGTTCTAGGTGGAGGTAAGGGCATTAGGTGCGAGGTGAAGTTAAGGGCATTAGGTGTGAGGTGGAGGTAAGGGCATTAGGTGTGTGGTGGAGGTAAGGGCATTAAGTTCTAGGTGGAGGTAAGGCATTAAGTTCTTGGTGGAGGTAAGGGCATTAGGTGTGAGGTGGAGGTAAGGGCATTAGGTGCGAGGTGAAGTTAAGGGCATTAGGTGTGTGGTTGAGATAGGGCATTAGGTGTGACGTGGAATTAAGGGCAGTAAGTGTGTAATTGAGCTAAGGGCATTAGGTGTGAGGTGGAGGTAAGGGCATTAGTTGGGAGGTGAAGTTAAGGGCATTAAGTGCGAGGTGAAGTTAAGGGCATTAGGTGCGAGGTGAAGGTATGGGCATGACGTGGAGCTAAGGGCATTAGGTGCGAGTTGGAGGCAGGGGTATTCTATTTTTCCATGAGACCTTTTTCGACATATCGGTTATGAGGTGCGCATATCTCGCTCCATCTAACCACCAATCTATGACGGACATTGACGGACATTGACGGACATTGACGGACATAGACGGACATTGACGGACATACGCCCACGTCTGGATACTTGTGTATGTTGTGTGTGTAACTTAGTTTAGAAAGATGGCGATTACAATGTACATTTATTTCCTGGAGTTGCTGGCAATGTCTGTAAAGCGCGGTGCGCCCAGCCATAGAAGTGTACAATGTAAATCTATATATATAAAAATCAAAGTATGTCTGTGTGTGTGTGTGTGTGTGTGTGCATGTCCTTTATAGCTGACTAAACCATTCATCCGATCCTCATGAAATTTTTGGAGACTGTTAAGTACCTACCTGGGATGGTAACTGGCAACTTTGTTTTCTAAATTTAACACTCATGGGGCACCGGGGGCCCATAATGTCATTTTTTGTTTAATGAGCTATATAAAAATTAGTTTAAGCGCTAGCTACTGTTTTAATTTGTTGGATCTTAACCAAACTTTGTATATGACAACTTGATAGCCAATATTAAAATACTATAGGGAACTGAACTGCAAATAGTCATTCCTTTGGGGCTGGGGGCCCAAAAATTCACATTTCTTAAACGTTTAAGATTGTATTCACCATTCAGTCATTAACAATCTTGACAAATAATGACACATGTATCCATTATTATACAAATTGAAATGAACAGGGGTTTTGAACTTTATATCTTGCACTGAATGGGCCCCGGGGCCCTTAATGTCTTTTTTGGGTTATATATGATATATAAAAATTAGTTTATGCGTTAGCTACTGAGTAAATGAATGGATCTAAACCAAAAATTGAATACAAAAACTTGGTAGCCCATATTGAAATACTATAGGGCACATAACTTCAAATGTCCATTCTTTCGGGGCCGGGGGCCCCCAATGTCTTTTCTTCGTGTATGTTTAATGTATTTTCCCCCATTCACTTTTTCACGATCTTGAGGAATATATCTATGAGGAAACTTAATTAAAATGAAAACGTTTTTGAAATTTACATCTATCACCAAATGGGCCCACGGGCCTCTAAATGTCATTTTTTTTCTTATATTAGCTGTATAAAAATTAGTATTAGATTAAAATACTGAGAAAATTAATGTATCTTAACCCATTTTAGTATATAAAAAAATCAAGGGTCTATATTCTATTACGATATGGCACTGAACTCTTAATTTTCATTCCCATGGGGCAGGGGGCACAAACTGTCTATTTTAGTAAATGTTTTATATTTTATAGCCCATTCAAATTTTTTTAACAATATTGAGAAATATAAATAAATGTATGTATTTTGAAATTTTTTCAAATGAACATATGTTTCGCACTATATTTCTTGCAATAATTGGGCCCGGGGGCCCTTAATGTCGTTTTTTGCTTATACGAGCTTTATAAAAACAGTTTATGCGTTAGCTACAGAGTAAATGATTGGATCTTAACCAAACTTTGTATACAAAAACTTGGTAGCCCATATTAAAATACTTTTCTGAACTTTTCATGTCGATTTCTTCGGGGCCGGGGGCCCCAAATGTATTTTTTCATATATGTTAAGATATTTTTCCGTTCACATTTTAATGATCTTGATAAACCTGATGCAATTGAATTAAATGAAAAGATTTTTTAAATTGACGTCTCGCACCAAATAGGCCCGGGCCCCCTTTATGTCGTTTTATTTCACTATATCTATATTTATAAAAATCAAAGTATGTCTGTGTGTGTCTGTGCATGTCCTTTATAGCTGACTAAACCATTCACCCGATCGTCATGAACCTGTTTGAAACGGTTTAGTATGCTACCGGGATGGTAACTGGCAACTTTTTTTCGAAATTTAACACTCATCGGACGACGGGGCCCCATAATGTCATGTTTTGCTTAAATGAGCTATATAAAAATTAGTTTAAGCGTTAGCTACTGTGTTACTTAATGGATCTTAACTAAACTTTGCATATAAAAACTTGACAGCCAATACTAAAATACTATAGGGCAATAAACTCCTAATGACCATTCTTTCGGGCCTGGGGCACAAAATGCCATTTTTCTTCAACTTTTAAGAATTTATTTCCCATATATTTATTAAAGATCTTGAAAAATAATGATAAATGCATCCATTATTATCCATATTGAAACGAACAGGTGTTTTAAAAAGTATGTCTTGCAAATAATAGGCCCTGGGGCCCTTAGTGTCGTTTTTTGCTTATATCAGCTATTTAAAATTTAGTTTATGCGTTAGGTACTAAGTGAATGAATGGATCTTAACCAAACTTTGTTTTTAAAATCTTGGTATCCCATATTAAAATACTGAAGGGCACATAACTTCTAATGTCAATTTCTTCGGGTCTGGGGGCCCCAAATATCTTTTTATATGTTTAAGATATTTTCCCCCATTCACGTTGTAACGATCTTGAGAAATATATATCCATGATGAAACTAAATTAAAATGAAAAGGTTTTTGAAATTGACATCTTGCACCGCATAAGCCTGGGGGCCCCTTAATTTCTTTTTTTTCCCTATATTGGCTAGATAAAAAAAAATAGTTTAAGTGTTAAATTATGCGAAAATAACTGGATTTTGACCAAACTTAGTATATAAAAACTTTAGAGCCTATATTACATTACTTTAACTATAGGGCACTTAACTCCTAATGTCCATTCCCTCGGAGATGGGGCCCAAAATGTCTTTTTAACTGAACTTTATTAATTGCATTACCCATTTAATTTTACACGATATTGAGAAATATAGCTTGAGTACAATAGAAATAAAAAAAATATAACGTATCACTCATTTTGGGGCTTAATATAGTTTCTTCTTTTGTACGCTATTTAATTATTAATTTATTTATCCGTTTGCTATGAAACTTGCATTTTTTTTTCACACTTCCACTAAGGTTTCTTCAGAATTGTTTTTAAACATACCACTGATTGGTTTCTTTAAATCTATTCCTTTTTACTTCAGAATTGTTTTTAAACATACCACTGATTGGTTTCTTTAAATCTATTCCTTTTTACTTTGATCGTTGCAACGCACGACGGGTCTGCTAGTAAATAAATAAAAAGTTCCTGGGATTTGTCGATATAGATAAATAGGGATTATGGGATAATTTCAGCAGGTAGGAGACTTTCTTTGACAGACTGACCTTTCCTATTTTTTTTTAATACTAATTTTAATAAGAAGAAACATTCTGATTTAAAAAGGAAAACACAAACTATCGTATCATGTTATAATGCATTATTTTGCGTGGGATTTTCAAACCGAAATAATTGATGGCCCCCCGTACACGACAAAAATCATGAATCGAATTAAAAACGTTATTCTAGCCAAGACTTCATGTTAGCTACAAACTGATTTCTTATCATAAACATAAGATTTTAATGAGTATTTTGATTTCACTACTCCGGTTCTTTGAATTATCAAAGGTCACGTGAAATAAAAACTTTAAAAAATAAAATAAATGGAAACATGGACAATAGGAGAGATCGGCTCATTTTTATCCTTCGTTTTAATGCATTTATGAAAAGTTCGCGACGTAGAAATATTAAAGACTGTTTAATCCAAGTTGACATTAATCTTTGTTTTTAAGTAGCTAGCATTCATTTCACATGGCTCACGATCTTTATTTGTCTCGCGAGCCATCCGAGCCATTTACGTTAATGTCATTGTTTTGTGTCTTCTCTTTGAATGAAATAACATGCTTTTATCGTCAGGATCTGATGACCATTGTTGACCATTGACACCGCTCATGTTCAGAAGGAATGGATGACCCACATATTTGACGTGGACCACAGTTAATGACCACGTAACTAACAAAATAATGTTAAGGGTTTTCATGGTTGCTCAAGGACAGACTTGAAAGCAGTGGTACCCACAAGATATTCAAGGAAATAACCTCTTAACTATAAGATTATATGCCGTTGAGTGATTCACATAAGAGATGAACCCTAAAATTTCTCTAAGGTGATTTTGGTGAATCTGCTTTGAAATAAATTATGTGAAAATTAGTTGACAAAATCTAAAAGAAAAATTATAAAAGGGAGTAGGTTATTACTGATATATAAGAGAGTAGGTTATTACTGATATACAAGAGAGTATGCTATTACTGATATACAAGAGAGTAGGTTATTACTGATATACAAGAGAGTATGTTATTACTGATATACAAGAGAGAATGTTATTACTGATATACAAGAGAGTATGTTATTACTGATATATAAGAGAGTAGGTTATTACTGATATACAAGAGAGTATGTTATTACTGATATACAAGAGAGTAGGTTATTACTGATATACAAGAGAGTATGTTATTACTGATATACAAGAGAGTAGGTTATTACTGATATACAAGAGAGAATGTTATTACTGATATACAAGAGAGTATGTTATTACTGATATATAAGAGAGTATGTTATTACTGATATACAAGAGAGTATGTTATTACTGATATATAAGAGAGTAGGTTATTACTGATATACAAGGGAGTAGGTTATTACTGATATACAAGAGAGTATGTTATTACTGATATACAAGAGAGTATGCTATTACTGATATACAAGAGAGTATGTTATTACTGATATACAAGAGAGTATGCTATTACTGATATACAAGAGAGTATGTTATTACTGATATACAAGGGAGTAGGTTATTACTGATATACAAGAGAGTAGGTTATTACTGATATACAAGAGAGTATGTTATTACTGATATACAAGAGAGTATGCTATTACTGATATACAAGAGAGTATGTTATTACTGATATACAAGGGAGTAGGTTATTACTGATATACAAGAGAGTAGGTTATTACTGATATATAAGAGAGAATGTTATTACTGATATACAAGAGAGAATGTTATTACTGATATACAAGAGAGTATGTTATTACTGATATATAAGAGAGAATGTTATTACTGATATACAAGGGAGTAGGTTATTACTGATATACAAGAGAGTAGGTTATTACTGATATACAAGGGAGTAGGTTATTACTGATATACAAGAGAGTAGGTTATTACTGATATACAAGAGAGTATGTTATTACTGATATACAAGAGAGTAGGTTATTACTGATATACAAGAGAGTATGTTATTACTGATATACAAGAGAGTAGGTTATTACTGATATACAAGAGAGAATGTTATTACTGATATATAAGAGAGAATGTTATTACTGATATACAAGAGAGAATGTTATTACTGATATACAAGAGAGAATGTTATTACTGATATACAAGAGAGTAGGTTATTACTGATATATAAGAGAGAATGTTATTACTGATATACAAGAGAGAATGTTATTACTGATATACAAGAGAGTATGTTATTACTGATATATAAGAGAGTAGGTTATTACTGATATACAAGAGAGTATGTTATTACTGATATACAAGAGAGAATGTTATTACTGATATACAAGAGAGTAGGTTATTACTGATATATAAGAGAGAATGTTATTACTGATATACAAGAGAGAATGTTATTACTGATATACAAGAGAGTATGTTATTACTGATATACAAGAGAGAATGTTATTACTGATATACAAGAGAGTAGGTTATTACTGATATATAAGAGAGAATGTTATTACTGATATACAAGAGAGTATGTTATTACTGATATATAAGAGAGTAGGTTATTACTGATATACAAGAGAGTATGTTATTACTGATATACAAGAGAGTATGCTATTACTGATATACAAGAGAGTATGTTATTACTGATATACAAGAGAGTATGTTATTACTGATATACAAGAAAGTATGTTATTACTGATATACAAGAGAGTATGTTATTACTGATATACAAGGGAGTATGTTATTACTGATATACAAGAGAGTATGTTATTACTGATATATAAGAGAGTAGGTTATTACTGATATACAAGGGAGTAGGTTATTACTGATATACAAGAGAGTATGTTATTACTGATATACAAGGGAGTAGGTTATTACTGATATACAAGAGAGTAGGTTATTACTGATATACAAGGGAGTAGGTTATTACTGATATACAAAAGAGTAGGTTATTACTGATATACAAGGGAGTAGGTTATTACTGATATATAAGGGAGTAGGTTATTACTGATATACAAGAGAGTAGGTTATTACTGATATACAAGGGAGTAGGTTATTACTGATATACAAGGGAGTAGGTTATTACTGATATACAAGGGAGTAGGTTATTACTGATATACAAGGGAGTAGGTTATTACTGATATACAAGGGAGTAGGTTATTACTGATATACAAGAGAGTAGGTTATTACTGATATACAAGGGAGTAGGTTATTACTGATATACAAGGGAGTAGGTTATTACTGATATACAAGAGAGTAGGTTATTACTGATATACAAGAGAGTATGTTATTACTGATATACAAGAGAGTATGCTATTACTGATATACAAGAGAGTATGTTATTACTGATATACAAGAGAGTATGTTATTACTGATATATAAGAGAGTAGGTTATTACTGATATACAAGAGAGTATGTTATTACTGATATACAAGAGAGTATGTTATTACTGATATACAAGGGAGTATGTTATTACTGATATATAAGAGAGTATGTTATTACTGATATACAAGGGAGTATGTTATTACTGATATATAAGAGAGTATGTTATTACTGATATACAAGGGAGTAGGTTATTACTGATATACAAGAGAGTAGGTTATTACTGATATACAAGGGAGTAGGTTATTACTGATATACAAGAGAGTAGGTTATTACTGATATACAAGGGAGTAGGTTATTACTGATATACAAGAGAGTAGGTTATTACTGATATACAAGGGAGTAGGTTATTACTGATATATAAGGGAGTAGGTTATTACTGATATACAAGAGAGTAGGTTATTACTGATATACAAGGGAGTAGGTTATTACTGATATACAAGGGAGTAGGTTATTACTGATATACAAGGGAGTAGGTTATTACTGATATACAAGGGAGTAGGTTATTACTGATATACAAGAGAGTAGGTTATTACTGATATACAAGGGAGTAGGTTATTACTGATATACAAGGGAGTAGGTTATTACTGATATACAAGAGAGTAGGTTATTACTGATATACAAGAGAGTAGGTTATTACTGATATACAAGAGAGTAGGTTATTACTGATATACAAGGGAGTAGGTTATTACTGATATACAAGAGAGTAGGTTATTACTGATATACAAGGGAGTAGGTTATTACTGATATACAAGGGAGTAGGTTATTACTGATATACAAGAGAGTAGGTTATTACTGATATACAAGAGAGTAGGTTATTACTGATATACAAGAGAGTAGGTTATTACTGATATACATGAGAGTATGTTATTACTGATATACAAGAGAGAATGTTATTACTGATATACAAGAGAGTAGGTTATTACTGATATACAAGAGAGTATGTTATTACTGATATACAAGAGAGTATGTTATTACTGATATACAAGAGAGAATGTTATTACTGATATACAAGAGAGAATGTTATTACTGATATACAAGAGAGTATGTTATTACTGATATACAAGAGAGTATGTTATTACTGATATACAAGGGAGTATGTTATTACTGATATACAAGGGAGTATGTTATTACTGATATACAAGGGAGTATGTTATTACTGATATACAAGGGAGTATGTTATTACTGATATACAAGGGAGTATGTTATTACTGATATACAAGGGAGTATGTTATTACTGATATACAAGGGAGTATGTTATTACTGATATACAAGGGAGTAGGTTATTACTGATATATAAGAGAGAATGTTATTACTGATATACAAGAGAGAATGTTATTACTGATATACAAGAGAGAATGTTATTACTGATATACAAGAGAGTATGTTATTACTGATATATAAGGGAGAATGTTATTACTGATATACAAGAGAGAATGTTATTACTGATATACAAGAGAGAATGTTATTACTGATATACAAGAGAGAATGTTATTACTGATATACAAGAGAGTATGTTATTACTGATATATAAGGGAGAATGTTATTACTGATATACAAGAGAGTATGTTATTACTGATATACAAGGGAGTATGTTATTACTGATATACAAGAGAGTAGGTTATTACTGATATACAAGAGAGAATGTTATTACTGATATACAAGAGAGAATGTTATTACTGATATATAAGGGAGAATGTTATTACTGATATACAAGAGAGTATGTTATTACTGATATATAAGGGAGAATGTTATTAATGATATACAAGAGAGAATGTTATTACTGATATACAAGAGAGAATGTTATTACTGATATACAAGAGAGAATGTTATTACTGATATACAAGAGAGTAGGTTATTACTGATATACAAGAGAGAATGTTATTATTGATATATAAGGGAGAATGTTATTACTGATATACAAGAGAGTATGTTATTACTGATATACAAGGGAGAATGTTATTACTGATATACAAGAGAGAATGTTATTACTGATATACAAGAGAGAATGTTATTACTGATATACAAGGGAGAATGTTATTACTGATATACAAGAGAGTATGTTATTACTGATATACAAGGGAGTAGGTTATTACTGATATATAAGGGAGAATGTTATTACTGATATACAAGGGAGAATGTTATTACTGATATACAAGAGAGAATGTTATTACTGATATACAAGAGAGAATGTTATTACTGATATACAAGAGAGAATGTTATTACTGATATATAAGGGAGAATGTTATTACTGATATACAAGAGAGTATGTTATTACTAATATACAAGGGAGTAGGTTATTACTGATATACAAGAGAGTATGTTATTACTGATATACAAGAGAGTATGTTATTACTGATATACAAGAGAGAATGTTATTACTGATATACAAGAGAGAATGTTATTACTGATATACAAGAGAGAATGTTATTACTGATATACAAGGGAGAATGTTATTACTGATATACTAGAGAGAATGTTATTACTGATATACAAGAGAGAATGTTATTACTGATATACAAGAGAGAATGTTATTACTGATATATAAGAGAGAATGTTATTACTGATATACAAGAGAGAATGTTATTACTGATATACAAGAGAGTAGGTTATTACTGATATACAAGGGAGAATGTTATTACTGATATACAAGGGAGAATGTTATTACTGATATACAAGAGAGAATGTTATTACTGATATATAAGAGAGTAGGTTATTACTGATATACACGGGAGAATGTTATTACTGATATACAAGGGAGAATGTTATTACTGATATACAAGGGAGTAGGTTATTACTGATATACAAGAGAGAATGTTATTACTGATATACAAGAGAGAATGTTATTACTGATATACAAGGGAGTAGGTTATTACTGATATACAAGAGAGTAGGTTATTACTGATATACAAGAGAGAATGTTATTACTGATATACAAGAGAGAATGTTATTACTGATATACAAGAGAGAATGTTATTACTGATATACAAGGGAGTAGGTTATTACTGATATATAAGGGAGAATGTTATTACTGATATATAAGAGAGAATGTTATTACTGATATACAAGAGAGAATGTTATTACTGATATATAAGAGAGAATGTTATTACTGATATACAAGGGAGTAGGTTATTACTGATATACAAGAGAGTATGTTATTACTGATATATAAGGGAGAATGTTATTACTGATATACAAGAGAGAATGTTATTACTGATATACAAGAGAGAATGTTATTACTGATATACAAGAGAGTATGTTATTACTGATATATAAGGGAGAATGTTATTACTGATATATAAGGGAGAATGTTATTACTGATATACAAGAGAGAATGTTATTACTGATATACAAGAGAGTATGTTATTACTGATATATAAGGGAGAATGTTATTACTGATATATAAGGGAGAATGTTATTACTGATATACAAGAGAGTATGTTATTACTGATATATAAGGGAGAATGTTATTACTGATATATAAGGGAGAATGTTATTACTGATATACAAGAGAGAATGTTATTACTGATATATAAGAGAGAATGTTATTACTGATATACAAGAGAGTATGTTATTACTGATATACAAGAGAGTATGTTATTACTGATATACAAGAGAGTAGGTTATTACTGATATACAAGAGAGTAGGTTATTACTGATATACAAGAGAGATATGTTATTACTGATATACAAGAGAGTAGGTTATTACTGATATACAAGAGAGAATGTTATTACTGATATACAAGAGAGAATGTTATTACTGATATACAAGGGAGTAGGTTATTACTGATATACAAGGGAGAATGTTATTACTGATATATAAGGGAGAATGTTATTACTGATATACAAGAGAGAATGTTATTACTGATATACAAGAGAGTATGTTATTACTGATATACAAGGGAGTAGGTTATTACTGATATACAAGGGAGTATGTTATTACTGATATATAAGGGAGAATGTTATTACTGATATACAAGAGAGAATGTTATTACTGATATACAAGAGAGTATGTTATTACTGATATACAAGGGAGTATGTTATTACTGATATACAAGGGAGTATGTTATTACTGATATATAAGAGAGAATGTTATTACTGATATATAAGAGAGAATGTTATTACTGATATACAAGAGAGTATGTTATTACTGATATACAAGGGAGTAGTGTTATTACTGATATACAAGAGAGTATGTTATTACTGATATACAAGAGAGAATGTTATTACTGATATACAAGAGAGTATGTTATTACTGATATACAAGGGAGTATGTTATTACTGATATACAAGAGAGTATGTTATTACTGATATACAAGGGAGAATGTTATTACTGATATACAAGAGAGAATGTTATTACTGATATATAAGAGAGTAGGTTATTACTGATATACAAGGGAGATGTTATTACTGATATACAAGGAGTATGTTATTACTGATATACAAGAGAGAATGTTATTACTGATATACAAGAGAGAATGTTATTACTGATATACAAGAGAGTATGTTATTACTGATATACAAGGGAGTAGGTTATTACTGATATATAAGAGAGTATGTTATTACTGATATATAAGAGAGAATGTTATTACTGATATACAAGAGAGAATGTTATTACTGATATACAAGAGAGTATGTTATTACTGATATACAAGAGAGAATGTTATTACTGATATATAAGAGAGTATGTTATTACTGATATACAAGAGAGTAGGTTATTACTGATATACAAGAGAGTATGTTATTACTGATATATAAGAGAGTATGTTATTACTGATATATAAGAGAGAATGTTATTACTGATATACAAGAGAGTATGTTATTACTGATATACAAGAGAGAATGTTATTACTGATATACAAGAGAGTATGTTATTACTGATATACAAGGAGTATGTTATTACTGATATATAAGAGAGTATGTTATTACTGATATATAAGAGAGTATGTTATTACTGATATATAAGAGAGAATGTTATTACTGATATACAAGAGAGTATGTTATTACTGATATACAAGAGAGAATGTTATTACTGATATACAAGAGAGTATGTTATTACTGATATACAAGGGAGTAGGTTATTACTGATATATAAGAGAGTATGTTATTACTGATATATAAGAGAGTATGTTATTACTGATATACAAGAGAGAATGTTATTACTGATATACAAGAGAGTATGTTATTACTGATATACAAGAGAGAATGTTATTACTGATATATAAGAGAGAATGTTATTACTGATATACAAGAGAGTATGTTATTACTGATATACAAGAGAGTATGTTATTACTGATATACAAGAGAGTATGTTATTACTGATATACAAGGGAGTAGGTTATTACTGATATACAAGAGAGTATGTTATTACTGATATACAAGAGAGAATGTTATTACTGATATACAAGAGAGTATGTTATTACTGATATACAAGAGAGTAGGTTATTACTGATATACAAGGGAGTAGGTTATTACTGATATATAAGAGAGAATGTTATTACTGATATACAAGAGAGTAGGTTATTACTGATATACAAGGGAGTAGGTTATTACTGATATACAAGGAGTAGGTTATTAATATAGAACGTTAGGTTATTGTGTTTTAAAATCTCTACCAGCCTCCTGATCAACTCCATGTGGTTATTTCTAAAGTAAGAGAACACCAAACAGAGGTCATTTCATATACTTTGGGCAATATTTGTACAGAAGCACACAAAATATCGATTTAGTTTCTTTATTATAGATCTAAATTTTCTACCTTAACACACACCACGATATTAAAGGTCACCATTTTAACACACACCACGATATTAACTTTCACCATTCCAATTTAACCGAATTAAAACGCTTTGATTCAATTAAAGATGTCCACGTCTTGAAATACATGAATGTCAAGCTGTGAGATAATAGCAGTGTCCATTAAGAACTAGCCATCAGAGAGGCCATCAACCAAATAATGAATACTTAAGTTTTTCATTTATAAACACGAAAATCTCTTACCTTGCTTGAAATAAAGACAGTACTTCAACCTGACAAGTCACGTGATATTCACAGAACATAGTACATTAATCATCAAGGAAGTGACCAACCGAAAATAGGACATACTTTTCTATGTCCAAGCTTTGATCACACGATTTAATATGTACAATTCACGTTAATTAATCTTTAAATGAAACATCCCATCCGTCCACTATTCAGCTGCTATTTAGACAAGTTGGACATGATTCTCGGCTAAGGAAATATGATTTATCATGTTATAAAAAATCATTAACCCAACACCAGTTATTCAGCTATTAAGAGCTGCCTCCCTTTGTTAAATTTGTGTGAAAACTGAGAATTATCTTTAGGGCCGAAAGTCGACATTGTAAATGAAAAAAAAATCTTTCCAACTCATTTTTTGTGGGGCAGAATCGGTAATTCCCGACTGAGCCATTTGTTCATGCTATCATTTGGAGTTTTCTTTTTGTTAAACAAATGGCCGAACACAAGAAGTTTTTTATATATCAGTTTTAAGTCGTTTTCTGAACAGAACAACGGAGGATAACTCTCTAAGACAGCACGTGCTCGATAGCAAAGCAAGACCCATTCACAACAAAATCAATAGATTTTCTCCAAGCCACAGTGGGCGGCATTGTGATTCCTGGCCAGCGTCCAGTTGTTTTGGACAAGAGAAGAGCTTTGTTAGGTTTATGACATCAGATTTGGAATGGCAAACAATTCTTGGACGTGGAGTGACCGCAGTAGTTTAGTCGTCACCTGGACGACACGTGTACCTGACATCGATCAAAACCTGATTCGTAAAACAAATAATATAATCAGGTGAAAGACAAATAAAATGTGGTCAATCCGGATATTTAAGGAGTGTCCAACCTCTGATATGATCAATGCGGACATTTAAGGAGTGCCCAACCTCTGATATGATCAATGCGGACATTTAAAGGTGGTCCAACCTATGATATGATCAATGCGGACATTTAAAGAGTGTCCAACCTCTGATATAATTCCGTTCATCAAATATCTTTCATTCCCGCATTTATTCCATTTTGTTGGAGAAATTCCCATTCCAAATATAATTTTTTTGAGGCCATGCAATGATTGACTTCTTGTAGGGGCGTGAATAAACTGAGACAATATCCAAGGCAGTGACAGGAAATTGTGATAGAAGCTGACTGGAAATCAAACAATACGCCGGGTGATCAATCACTTGATATTTTCATTAAGAACATTGGAGTGGCGCGAAAAGAACATGTTTTGTTTTGGGTGGCAGATGTGGTGAAATGGTGATGGCTAAATATAATGGCTAACTAAACGTTGTACACAGTGATGGCTAAATTTGATGCTAACTAAACGTTATACACAGTGATGGCTAAATTTGATGGCTAACTAAACGTTGTACACAGTGATGGCTAAATTTGATGGCTAACTAAACGTTGTACACAGTGATGGCTAACTGAAGGCTAAAACTAACAATTGTTAGATGTTTGAAGGTCGATGATCAATGTTTCTGTTTGCCTCGAGATCTTGAGATGTTTTCAAACAACAATGTTAACGGATGTTTGATCTCACTACCCATACTCTAATTCCACGTCTTTCCTGCCCCAACATATAAACAAAAATCTACTGATTCAAACAATAATCAAGTGACTTTATTTCCAATTCAGTCTTTGTGCAAAGATGGATCCTGTTTTTCACGTGTGCAATTAATCCAGTTTCATCTAATCTTTCGCAGTTTCAAATTTCTCTTGACTAAAGCAAACAAACTTATATCAGAAGATTTAAGGAAGAAAAAATGAAATGGAAAAACAATTACTTAAAAAAAATTGTCCACTAATTTTTTTTCGAAATGACTCTAGCTTGTATCCATTGACTGAAGACTTCTAAGTTGTCTACAGTCTAATCAATTCTAATTTGTATGCCTACCATAAAAGGCCAATAAAATATAAACTGGACTTAAAGACGCCAATCTGCATTCTTACATTAAGAGCTGCGCTTTCTTCCACTGCCATAAATGACATGAGGTTATATCCCTAACCCTAGCTCATATCCCTAACCTAAAGAACTCGTATCCCTAATCTAAAGAACTCGTATCCCTAATCTAAAGAACTCGTATCCCTAATCTAAAGAACTCGTATCCCTAACCTAAAGGACTCGTATCCCTAACCTAAAGAACTCGTATCCCTAACCTAAAGGACTCGTATCCCTAACCTAAAGGACTCGTATCCCTAACCTAAAGAACTCGTATCCCTAACCTAAAGGACTTGTATCCCTAACCGTACTCGTATCCCTAACCTAAAGAACTCGTATCCCTAATCTTAAGAACTCGTATCCCTAACCGTACTCGTATCCCTAATCTAAAGAACTCGTATCCCTAACCTAAAGGACTCGTATCCCTAACCTAAAGAACTCGTATCCCTAACCTAAAGAACTCGTATCCCTAATCTAAAGAACTCGTATCCCTAACCTAAAGAACTCGTATACCTAATCTAAAGAACTCGTATCCCTAATCTAAAGAACTCGTATCCCTAATCTAAAGAACTCGTATCCCTAACCTAAAGAACTCGTATCCCTAATCTAAAGAACTCGTATCCCTAATCTAAAGAACTCGTATCCCTAATCTAAAGAACTCGTATCCCTAATCTAAAGAACTCGTATCCCTAATCTAAAGAACTCGTATCCCTAATGTAAAGAACTCGTATCCCTAATCTAAAGAACTCGTATCCCTAACCTAAAGAACTCGTATCCCTAATCTAAAGAACTCGTATCCCTAATCTAAAGAACTCGTATCCCTAACCTAAAGAACTCGTATCCCTAACCTAAAGAACTCGTATCCCTAACCTAAAGAACTCGTATCCCTAATCTAAAGGACTCGTATCCCTAACCTAAAGGACTATTTGTAACTCCATCCTTAATGACTCGTTGTATCCCTAGTCTAAAAGACACATTGCAAAAGACTCTTTGTACCCCTTGGCTAAAGGACTGTAATTTGTACCCATGTAGAGTTATTTCCTCTCAGCTCATTTTTCAAATATACATAAAATGTCTTATTATCTGTCAATTGTTTTTGTACAAAACGACCACCATTTTTCCCCTCAGATTTCTTTTCTTTATGTAAAAGTGAATATCAAATAAAAACCCATGAAAAAGAATTTAGAGATTCTCAAACAATATCTTTGAAACTTTAATAATTAGCATAATTTCCCAGATATCCGATACATTATCGATATACTCTATATAAGTATTGTATTATAATTTACAAGTGTTTAACTTTATGTTAACCCTCTATTACACAATGTGACCATTTGGTAACAAAGCGAAATAATAATTATTTCACTAATGCTGGATTAGTTTTTAATTTTTCAGACTGATTCCCCTTTTTATTTTATCATGTTTTGAACTTTTATACCGGAGAACTCTTCACTTAGACCATTTCGTATTTTTGTAAGAGCAACTTTTAGTTGGTCACAGTAGGCTACACTTGTGTCTACCGAATCTAGTAAGTACACGTTTTTGTTTTTTATCGCATAATGAAAATTTCTGTTCCAAAAAATATTAAATGGTAACATTAATGTTTATACAATAATTATGTGAGCTTATGTTTGATATTTGTCATCAACGTTTGATAAAATTTGAAAATAAAACAAACCCGTAAAAACAAAGTTTTTGACTATAAATCCCTTATATATGAGACATAACTAACAGTATTGATTATTTTCAAACATTTACAGACTGACACCGAGTGATGTCCCTTGTCTTTAATAAATGGGGGTGGGATGTGAGGGGGTGTCGGCACGACGGTCGGCGTCAACACGACGGTCGGCGTCAACTCAAACTCACGTGAAACTGGAACAAAAAAAACAATAACAAACAGTGAATTTTGAATTACATACCTCATATAAGGATAAACTAAAAATGCATTAATTTAATTACGGTACGTTCGATCGATCTGAAATTTTGATACGATGCATTGTTAGGTCAGACGGGTCCGTGGGTCATTTTTGACTTCTGTTTTTCCGCCCGCCGAGCCCAAGACAGACAGACAGAGAGAGAGAGAGAGAGAGAGAGAGAGAGAGAGAGAGAGAGAGAGAGAGAGAGAGAGAGAGACAGAGAGACAGAGACGGCGGTGAAGTTAATATAAGGGATTTAAAAACAAAGTTTTTGACTATAAATCCCTTATATATGAGACATAACTAACAGTATTGAGCCAAAGAAATGAGAGATCCTACTGCAGCTGTTTAACAAATACCGGTAAGACCTGACTATGTTGGGCATTTTCCTGAGCCAATTTACAAAAAATAAAGATGCAAGAGATCAAATTGCAGGGGATTTTTTTAGAATTAAATGTGTAAAAATTAGTACATGTACTGATGTAATATTCAACTTTTCAAGACGCAAAAGTCAAACAGTTTCACTAGATTCAAACTAGATTTTTATGTAGGCGTATAAATGTTTACTGGCCTTTATGAAGGTATTTTATTAAAAAATATTATTAGATTTTTCCTTTATTATTTTTTTTATGTTGTAAAATAATGATTTTTGTTATCCTTACTATTATTTTCATGAATTATTGGAGATGTATATTCAACATATAAAAATGTAATTGTAATCAAATTAATGTTTACACTTATTGGTGTTCACAATTAAATCATCATCTTTAAAAATTATTATAGTTGTCATGTTCTCATATATTCTGTTTTACTTTTTTTTTACCTTTTAGACGCACTGTTACCATATGGTCACATACCATTAAAATCACAATTTTATAAAAATAGTATATTTTTCTTCCATATTATGTTTATATATGTCCAATAGACATGTAATATCCAATCAAATATTTTTTTCCCATGAAAACCTAAAAGTGCGTAATAGAGGGTTAAACTCATGTTTGAAGTTGTAAGTCCGTCAGAAAAAAACGTTGTTAACTAAAATTCTCTGTTACTTTTTTTCAGGAAAGTTAAAGTCAGAAATTTACCTCTCTGATCCTAGCAAAGAAATATCAGTTTTTGAGGTCACAGTGACATTCGTGACTCAGTCTCCCTTGACCGGATATGCTGCAGCCAATGAAGACGTATAAGCAAGGTCAATTTTACTGTAAATATTCTACTGTAAATGTGCTCATTTACGTAGTACTGTAAATTCGCTATTTAATATAGTGAGTTAAATATGCTATTTTAATACAGTGCTGTAAATTTCTTATTGTAACAAATGGCCAAAAGGTTAAAGATTACTTTATATTTATGTCAATTATTATTAATCTAGCTTAGACATTGAGTATAAGTCCTTAGGTAGCAACCATTCTTTCGGGTTATATTCGGGAGTTCTATTCTAGAGAATTAACAGTAATAATAACAGAGACGCGAAAGAAATGAACATGGTGTGGCAGCTAACTTTGTGAATGTGTCAGCTTTAGTGTCACTTTAGTTAGTTTGTTAGTACTTCAGTTATTTTATCGCTAGTTTTGCTACTTTATTGCTAATTTAGTTAGTTTAATGCTAATTAAGTTATAACTACTTTAATTTATAGCTACTTTCGTTACATTATTTCTTATATAGTCCATTTATTTGTAGTTTAGTTAATTAATCTCTAAATATTGAATACGTTACCAAATTTATTACTACTTTATATATTTTCAGTTTTATCCATTTACTCAATTGTACTGTAGTTACTTAATTTTTACAAAAAATTATGATTTTTGTTCCCTTATTGTACTGTAGTTATTTTTTTCTTTAGAAAGTTACATACGTTTTTGCTACATTTTGGTTTTGAAGATAAAATTGAGTCAAGATTCAATTCTATAAGATAAGATAAGATAAGATGTTATTATTTTAAAAGTTGATTACGGAGCACAACTTGATTTCAGTCTGGACATTTGTCAGCCCCCCTCCCCCTGAAATTTAAGTTTGATTCAATACATTTTATGCCTATTTTTATTAGCATTAGTTTATGTTATGTAGTTATGTTATTTAAGTGCTCTAAATGCCATATAAATCGTTAGGACGCGCCTCACACAGCTTTCAGTCATACAATGTTCCTTAACTGTTATAGACCTAAGTTATGTTATTTATGGTTAAATTAAATTTTAACTATTAACTTACAACCCTTCATGGTGATACTAAACACAATCTTACAAATTTTCATGGTGATACTTAACACAATCTTGACACTCTTCATGGTGATACTTAAAACAATCTTGCAACTCTTCGTAGTGATACTGAACACAGCCTGGCACCAGGAGCACATACAGCCTGGCACCAGGGGCACATACAGCCTGGCACCAGGGGCACATACAGCCTGGCACCAGGAGCACATACAGCCTGGCACCAGGGGCACATACAGCCTGGCACCAGGAGCACATACAGCCTGGCACCAGGGGCACATACAGCCTGGCACCAGGGGCACATACAGCCTGGCACCAGGAGCACATACAGCCTGGCACCAGGGGCACATACAGCCTGGCACCAGGGGCACATACAGCCTGGCACCAGGAGCACATACAGCCTGGCACCAGGGGCACATACAACAGCCGCGGACGTATCAAGAAAGTAAACATCAGAGACACGAAGATTTGCTCTTATTGTCACAAGATAACAAAATGAGGTTTTCTAGAGCCGGACATTATTTTCCTGTGGCAGGACATTTTGACGTCAGAATCTTTGACCCTGTCGACTTGACCACACGACGGTTCGACCCACACACGCTTGGGCCAAATTTTACAATATTACCATTATAATTATTGTTTTTATGGCATTATTTGATTTGTAATATAATGGAAATACAGGGACATTACAATCAAATGGGAAATAAAACATAGAATGGAATCTTTTAGCCGGCTATGGTAATTTGTTTGTTGTTTTGTTGTAAATATGCATATTTACTAAATACTTATAAAAAGACATATCAACATAGTTTTATGTTCAAAATAATAACCAAGATGTCTAAACATTATATTTTCATAATTCTTTAAATGACCTTTATGAAATCAGAATAAACGATTGTATAATAAAAGTGACTCGATTTTAAAATGAGCTTTTTAGCTTATCAAGTTGAAAATAAATTTTAAACCGATTTAATTTCTTCATTTTTCGACAATCCTTTGCATAATTTTTTGTTTGAATTCAAAATAGAACAAATTCACCTGATGTGACTTACCACTGAAACAACATGACACCTCCCCAATACACCTGTCACAGCACACAGTATTTCCTACACCTGTCACAGCACACAGTATTTCCTCCTCACCTATTCCAAAGGTAACAATAAATCTCATCATGTATCTCCCTCCCCGTGCAGTTATTTTTTCCAAAGTAACGCTGCTTGCATTATCGGACACCACCAAGAGTTACAACATGCAGGCGCATCAGTTCATGATCATTTATCTCCCTTTGTTGATTTACCCGTTACCTGCCTCCCACCTTTAATATCTCTATCGACCTGTCCACCGGCTGCCCCCCCCCCTCCCACAGCTCACACCCGAAACTTGTAATGGGACACCGCCATTTTGTTTGCCGGTCTCTAACTTCCCATCTGTGACAGAGTTGATTCTCATGCGCATTCATGGGTCATGTATAATATAATATGTATGTATATATTAACCAGCTAACATACCCGGCGTTTTCCTGGGCCTACGGTAGGGATCCCCTTTTTTGCATCACGCCCACTGCGATACCGTTGCACACTTGCAACCTGTTTTTTGTCGAATCACTTTCCCCGAAAAAATCCCAAATATCGTTGGGATCACATACCCCAGTACGATCCCTTTACTTAATAAGATCCCAATCTTGTTTTAATCCCTGTAACCAAGATGATCCCATACTTAGACGGGGTATTTTGTACCCCAGTATGAACCAGTTTATAAATAGATCCCGTTGTAGTTTGAATCCCTCTGCCTATTATGACCCCATTTGCTTGCGAAATTCCGTTCCCTTATGCGGTTCCAATCCTTGTAGAATTAGTGAAATGGAATTCTATTCCAGATGGGATCCCATTTCGGTTTCTCTCACGCTTTCTTGTTCAATCCCGTTTTATGTCGTATTATGGAGTTATATACGGACAACTTTTAAAGGACTAATTCATTGGAGTAACAATTTTTGGAATACAAATATATATTCCAAATAAATACAATAGCCATAACTATTATTCATGTATTTATTTATTTAAGTTTAAAGTGTGAGCTTGGGGGAGGGGGTTATTCTAGCGTGTGACGTCTGCCCAACTGAAAATAAGTTTTAACAAAAATGGGATAAGACTTCAAGGGAGAAAAGTAGATTTGATATAGAGGGCCAACTTAGTAGCCTTCTCAATGGTACTTTTCATTGTTAGTGGCGGGACTCAATAATAGCACTAAACCCTGGGTTGCATTTATTTGATAGCTTGGCCACTGTTAATATGCTTTTGGCATACGTCAGCTAAACCTGCAATGTAAACTTTAAGCCTAAATCTTTGCGATGCAAGGTGTTTCTCTTAAATAAACCATATTAACTTCTTCCTCTAGGCATCAAATTCACATAAATATTATCTGGCCCAATAAAAAAAAATTATCCGAATCGTCCAGAACTAAGTTCATGGATATACTGGAAATAGAGTGGATGTTTTTGAGAGTCTTCTCCTTGATCTAAAAAAATCATATGAAAAGCTATTCAAGGGCAGACAAATAATCAAACTTATCTTTTAAAATAAAATTTGGTATATTTCTAGAACAACGAGATGGCATGGCATAGACTTCTGGTGTAACTGTAGAATCGTCTAATGCAGGGGTGCTCAAACTACGGTCCGCGGGCTGCATGTGGCACATCAGAGTATATTATGCGGCCCGTAGGCATATACATGTTGCGATCTTATGTCGATGTTATTTTTCTTTGTTTAGAATTTTCGTTAAATTTTTAAAATTTTATTCCGAGTATTAGATTTGAATCTAGGGATAGATAATCGGTTTTATGGCTCCATAATCAATTAGTGATCATTAGTTATTAATTCGAAACTGCTTTTGTTTACGATTTACATTTAGAACGGCTTTTTTAAATTGTAAGTTTAAAGCGAATAGACATTCAAAGAAAAACTGGGACGAATTTAATGTTGTAATGACGGCTTGACTGCTAAATACTGCTTCACGGGCGTTGGGAGAAAACCAGTCTATTCGCTGTGCCATGAGTGTCTTAAAGGAGTACACATTAAAAAGACAACTCCAAACACGGCATTTGGATTTCGGGCACAATTTAACGAACGAAGAAAGAAAAAAGAAATGCCAGGAGTTGTTTAATCATTTCAAGAAGCAGGAAACTGTTTTCACCAAACAGTCTTACATACAAGATGCTGCATACCAAACAGTCTTACATACAAGATGCTGCATACCAAACAGTCTTACATACAAGATGCTGCATACCAAACAGTCTTACATACAAGATGCTGCATACCAAACAGTCTTACATACAAGATGCTGCATACCAAACAGTCTTACATACAAGATGCTGCATACCAAACAGTCTTACATACAAGATGCTGCATACCAAAGCCAGTTTGGTGCTTTCCCTTAAGATCGTAAAACGGAATACGCCTCTTTTGACAGCGAGTTCAATGAATTCTTGTCAGATGCAGGAAGTCCAGAACAGAAAACAAAATTTGATACCATTTCTTAATCGAGGAGAGCTGTAGTTAAGCGTGTTGAAAAATTAACTGACAATTCAATACACATACTTCGAGAAGCAAGTAATGGCCTTTTATTATACTTATTTTTGCGTTGGATGAAAGTACCGATGTACAGGACACAGCACAATTGTTGGTATGTATACGGGGAATAAACACTCGTTTTGAGCGTACTGAAAAATTACTTAGTGTTGAGCCACTCAAAAATTTAACTAACGGTTAGTATTTATTCAATGCTGTTGAGACCTGTGTTGAAAGAACTGGGTTGGTGTGGAACAAGATGTCACGTGTAACAACCGATTAAGCGCGTGCTTTGACTGGAAAAAAGTAGGTCTGGTAAAGTTGATGAAAAATACTGTGTCACCCAGCAGGAAAGTCTGTGTAGAACTGCGTTGAATATCAAGCATGTTATTGACCCATTTGACACTGTGATAAACGTCATCAGAGTCATGGCACTTAACTACAGGCAGGTTCAAAACACTGCTTGAAGATTTGGAAACAGGATATTCTATATTATCTACCAGAGCAGTGTCCGCTGGCTGAGTCTATATCTACCACAGCAGTGTAAGCTGGCTGAGGCTGTATCTACCACAGCAGTGTCCGCTGGTTGAGTCTGTATCTACCACAGCAGTGTCCGCTGGCTGAGTGTGTATCTACCATAGCAGTGTCCGCTGGCTGAGGCTGTATCTACCACAGCAGTGTCCGCTGGCTGAGGCTGTATCTACCACAGCAGTGTCTGCTGGCTGAGCCTGTATCTACCACAGCAGTGTCCGCTGGCTGGGCCTCCATCTACCACAGCAGTGTCCGCTGGCTGGGCCTCCATCTACCACAGCAGTGTCCGCTGGCTGAGTCTGTATCTACCACAGCAGTGTCCGCTGGATGAGTCTGTATTAACCGCAGCAGTGTCCGCTGGATGAGCATGGGCAAGATATTGAGGCGAGTGTGGGATCTTAAGGAAGAACTAGGTATGTTCCTGGAGATGAAGGGTTTTGTTTGTGACTTTTTCTTCTTTAAATGCTTCGAAATTTTTTGTTTCTACTGGGAAGGCTGTGAAGGAATCATTTCCAACAAATTACCTTGTATGATTGAAGCACCTTGTATGATTGAAGCACCTTGTATGATTGAAGCACCTTGTATGATTGAAGCACCTTGTATGATTGAAGCACCTTGTATGATTGAAGCACCTTGTATGATTGAAGCACCTTGTATGATTGAAGCACCTTGTATGATTGAAGCACCTTGTATGATTGAAGCACCTTGTATGATTGAAGCACCTTGTATGATTGAAGCACCTTGTATGATTGAAGCACCTTGTATGATTGAAGCACCTTGTATGATTGAAGCACCTTGTATGATTGAAGCACCTTGTATGATTGAAGCACCTTGTATGATTGAAGCACATTGTATGATTGAAGCACCTTGTATGATTGAAGCACCTTGTATGATTGAAGCACCTTGTATGATTGAAGCACCTTGTATGATTGAAGCACCTTGTATGATTGAAGCACCTTGTATGATTGAAGCACCTTGTATGATTGAAGCACCTTGTATGATTGAAGCACCTTGTATGATTGAAGCACCTTGTATGATTGAAGCACCTTGTATGATTGAAGCACCTTGTATGATTGAAGCACCTTGTATGATTGAAGCACCTTGTATGATTGAAGCACCTTGTATGATTGAAGCACCTTGTATGATTGAAGCACCTTGTATGATTGAAGCACCTTGTATGATTGAAGCACCTAAGCTACTAATTTTAGAAAGCAGCGCACCAAATTACCGCACCAAAAAATAACCCTTTTCGAACGTCCGCATAAAATTGTTCAATAGGGAAATAATTGAATCAAATAAAAATAAATAAAATAAATGAAAGTTCTATATTACGTTATTTTTAAATCTGATTTGTATTTATTTTGAAAACTTCCGTCATTTTTACATCCTTTATATTAACTCGTGGTGTCTGCTTGCTTGATTGCTTGCTTGCTTGATTGCTTGCTTGCTTGCTTGTCGCCAAAACTTTGAATCGATTTTTAACCCACTTTCTCGTAAGCTAGCGAGCTGAAATTTTGCAGGCAGTTTTGTGCCGATGATAAAAACATGGTATCAAAATTTCATATCGATCACATGTACCGTAATTGAATGATTGATTTTTTAGATTATTTTATTTATTCCTATGTATCATGATATTTTTTTAGATAGAGTGTAAGGGTGCGCATTATATTGAACAACCTTTCTGTCGCGCAATAAGGTGCGTATTTTATTGACAACACTTTTTATAAACATATTCCTGATCGGTGCGCATTATATTAAACATGTTTTACGACACAACTACAATTTTGTATTTTTGGATGGTCTTGCGCTGCGTATTATAATGAACATTTTTTTAGTTACGTCTCATACATAAAGGATTTATAGTCAAAAGCTTGGTTTTTTACGTTTTTTATTATTAAATCCTTTATATTAACTCGTGGTGTCTGCTTGCTTGAACACTTGCTTGTCGCCAAAACTTTGGATCCATTTTAATCCACTTCCTCGTAAGGTAGCGAGCTGAAATTATGCAGGCAGTTTCGTACCGATGATAAAAACAAAGTATCAAAATTTCAGATCGATCGCATGGACCGTAATTGACTTATTGTTTTTTAGATGATTTTAGTTATTCCTATTTATCATGTTATTTTTTGAGATAGAGTGTAAGGGTGCGCATTATATTGTACAACCTTTCTGTCGCGCAATAAGGTGCGTATTTCATTGACAACACTTTTTATAAACATGTTCCTGATCGGTGCGCATTATATTAAACATGTTTTACGACACAACTACAATTTTGTATTTTTGGATGGTCTTGCGCTGTGTATTATAATGAACATTCTTTTAGTTACTTCTCGTACATAAAGGATTTGTAGCCAAAAACTTGGTTTTTTACGTTTTTTTTTATTGACGGGTGATGTTAAATTTCTGAGATAAAATTGTCGCGGTGCGTATCATATTGAACGACGTTTCCTGTCGCGCAATAAGGTGCGTATTTTATTGACAACACTTTTTATAAACATATTCCTGATCGGTGCGCATTATATTAAACACGTTTTACGAGACATAACTACAATTTTGTATTTTGGATGGTCTTGGTCTGCGTATTATAATGAACATTCTTTTATTTACGTCTCGTACATAAAGGATTTATAAAGAAAAACTTGGTTTTCTACGGGTTTTTTTTATTATTCATGTTGAATTGTAAGGATTTGGGATAAAACTGAGTCTACAGGTTTAGCTTAAGTTTAGCCTAAAACATCACATTAGTAGCTGTAAGAGAGAGTTTATACCTACCAGGTTTGGACGTCTTAATGACGTACGCCCCTAGAAATGAAAAGTACGCTTCAAAAGGTCAAAAAAATGTTGATCTGCTATATAAAATTAAATGTTTCGCCCATTTGCTTAACTCCTACACAAAATTCACTTGCAACACATGAAAAACTATTTTAGGGCAGATGATTGTTCTAACTTACATTTTAAAATATTTTGTAGTTAATTTTAGAAAAATGCGATGGCACAGCTAACACTTCGAGTAATAACTGTAAAATTTTCACAGGTTCTGGGGATATTGGTTGTAAAATTGTCACAGGTGTGAGTATAATGATTGTAAAGAAATATTACGAGTTTAATGACGTATTCAAAGGACCGAGCATCAGTTAATGTACGATATCTGGTTAATACAACACTAACAGCAAACAACACTAACAGCAAACAACACTAACAGCAAACAACACTAACAGCAAACAACACTAACAGCAAACAACACTAACAGCAAACAACACTAACAGCAAACAACACTAACAGCAAACAACACTAACAGCAAACAACACTAACAGCAAACAACACTAACAGCAAACAACACGACGGCAGGTTTTTAGGATTGTTATGAGAGTAGTTTTATTCAGGAACATAGAGTTAAAGATGTAGGTCAATAAATGGTAGTTCAATAAATGGTAGTACAATAAATGGTAGTACAATAAATGGTAGTTCAATAAATGGTAGTACAATAAATGGTAGTACAATAGATGGTAGTTCAATAAATGGTAGTTCAATAGATGGTAGTTCAATAAATGGTAGTTCAATAGATGGTACATGTAGTTCAATAAATGGTAGTTCAATAGATGGTACATGTAGTTCAATAGATGGTAGTACAATAGATGGTACATGCAGTTCAATAGATGGAGTACAATAGATGGTACATGTAGTTCAATAGATGGTAGTTCAATAGATGTACATGTAGTTCAATAGATGGAGTACAATAGATGGTACATGTAGTTCAATAAATGGTAGTACAATAGATGGTAGTTCAATAGATGGTACATGTAGTTCAATAAATGGTAGTTCAATAGATGGTACATGTAGTTCAATAAATGGTAGTTCATCAGATGGTACATGTAGTTCAATAGATGGTAGTTCAATAGATGGTACATGTAGTTCAATAAATGGTAGTTCAATAGATGGTAGTTCAATAGATGGTAGTTTAATAAATGGTAGTACAATAAATGGTAGTACAATAAATGGTAGTATAATAAATGGTAGTACAATAAATGGTAGTACAATAAATGGTAGTACAATAAATGGTAGTACAATAAATGGTAGTACAAAAAATGGTAGTACAATAAATTTTAGTACAATAAATGGTAGTACAATAAATGGTAGTACAATAAATGGTAGTACAATAAATGGTAGTACAATAAATGGTAGTTCAATAAATGGTAGTACCATAAATGGTAGTTCAATAAATGATAGTACAATAAATGGTAGTTCAAGAAATGGTATTTCAATAAATGGTAGTTCAATAAATGGTAGTACAATAAATAGTAGTACAATAGATGGTACATGTAGTTCAATAAATGGTAGTTCAATAGATGGTAGTTCAATAAATGGTAGTTCAATAAATGGTAGTTCAATAAATGGTAGTACAATAGATGGTAGTACAATAGATGGTAGTATAATAGATGGTACATGTAGTACAATAGATGGTAGTACAATAGATGGTAGTACAATAGATGGTACATGTAGTACAATAAATGGTAGTACAATAAATGGTAGTACAATAAATGGTAGCACAATAAATGGTAGTACAATAAATGGTAGTACAATAAATGGTATTACAATAAATGGTAGTACAATAAATGGTAGTTCAATAAATTTTAGTACAATAAATGGTAGTTCAGTAAATGGTTGTTCAATAAATGGTAGTACAATAGATGGTACATGTAGTACAATAAATGGTAGTACAATAGATGGTAGTTTCAAGAGATGGTACATGTAGTTCAATAAATGGTAGTACAAAAAATGGTAGTACAATAAATGGTAGTACAATAAATGGTTGTTCAATAGATGGTAGTACAATAAATGGTAGTACAATAAATGATAGTACAATAAATGGTAGTACAATAAATGGTAGTACAATAAATGGTAGTACAATAAATGGTAGTACAATAAATGGTAGTACAATAAATGGTAGTTCAATAGATGGTAGTTCAATAAATGGTAGTTCAATAGATGGTACATGTAGTTCAATAAATGGTAGTTCAATATATGGTACATGTAGTTCAATAGATGGTAGTACAATAGATGGTACATGCAGTTCAATAAATGGTAGTTCAATAGATGGTAGTTCAATAGATGGAGTACAATAGATGGTACATGTAGTTCAATAAATGGTAGTACAATATGTGGTAGTTCAATAGATGGTACATGTAGTTCAATAAATGGTAGTTCAATAGATGGTACATGTAGTTCAATAAATGGTAGTTCAATAGATGGTACATGTAGTTCAATAGATGGTAGTTCAATAGATGGTACATGTAGTTCAATAAATGGTAGTACAATAGATGGTAGTTCAATAGATGGTAGTTTAATAAATGGTAGTACAATAAATGGTAGTACAATAAATTGTAGTACAATAAATGGTAGTACAATAAATGGTAGTACAATAATGGTAGTACAATAAATGGTAGTTCAATAGATGGTGCATGTAGTTCAATAAATGGTAGTACAATAGATGGTAGTTCAATAGATGGTAGTTTAATAAATGGTAGTACAATAAATGGTAGTACAATAAATGGTAGTACAATAAATGGTAGTACAATAAATGGTAGTACAATAAATGGTAGTACAATAAATGGTTGTTCAATAGATGGTAGTACAATAAATGGTAGTACAATAAATGATAGTACAATAAATGGTAGTTCAATAGATGGTAGTTCAATAAATGGTAGTTCAATAAATGGTAGTTCAATAAATGGTAGTACAATAAATGGTAGTTCAATAAATGGTAGTACAATAAATGGTAGTTCAATAAATGGTAGTTCAATAGATGGTAGTACAATAAATGGTTGTTCAATAAATGGTAGTTCAATAGATGGTAGTTCAATAAATGGTAGTTCAATAGATAGTAAATGTAGTTCAATAAATGGTAGTTCAATAGATGGTAGTTCAATAAATGGTAGTTCAATAAATGGTAGTTCAATAGATGGTAGTTCAATAGATGGTACATGTAGTTCAATAAATGGTAGTTCAATAGATGGTAGTACAATAGATGGTACATGTAGTTCAATAAATGGTAGTTCAATAAATTGTAGTTCAATAGATGGTACATGTAGTTCAATAAATGGTAGTTCAATAGATGGTACATGTAGTTCAATAGATGGTAGTACAATAGATGGTACATGCAGTTCAATAAATGGTAGTTCAATAGATGGTAGTTCAATAGATGGAGTACAATAGATGGTACATGTAGTTCAATAAATGGTACATGTAGTTCAATAAATGGTAGTACAATAGATGGTAGTTCAATAGATGGTACATGTAGTTCAATAAATGGTAGTTCATCAGATGGTACATGTAGTTCAATAGATGGTAGTTCAATAGATGGTACATGTAGTTCAATAAATGGTAGTTCAATAGATGGTAGTTCAATAGATGGTAGTTTAATAAATGGTAGTACAATAAATGGTAGTACAATAAATGGTAGTACACTAAATGGTAGTACAATAAATGGTAGTACAATAAATGGTAGTACAATAAATGGTAGTACAAAAAATGGTAGTACAATAAATGGTAGTACAATAAATGGTAGTACAATAAATGGTAGTACAATAAATGATAGTACAATAAATGGTAGTACAATAAATGGTAGTACAATAAATGGTAGTACAATAAATGGTAGTTCAATAAATGGTAGTACCATAAATGGTAGTTCAATAAATGATAGTACAATAAATGGTAGTTCAAGAAATGGCATTTCAATAAATGGTAGTTCAATAAATGGTAGTAAAATAAATGGTAGTACAATAAATGGTAGTTCAATAGATGGTACATGTAGTTCAATAAATGGTAGTTCAATAGATGGTACATGTAGTTCAATAGATGGTAGTACAATAGATGGTAGTACAATAGATGGTAGTATAATAGATGGTACATGTAGTACAATAGATGGTAGTACAATAGATGGTAGTACAATAGATGGTACATGTAGTACAATAAATGGTAGTACAATAAATGTTAGTACAATAAATGGTAGCACAATAAATGGTAGTACAATAAATGGTAGTACAATAAATGGTAGTACAATAAATGGTAGTACAATAAATGGTAGCACAATAAATGGTAGTACAATAAATGGTAGTACAATAAATGGTAGTACAATAAATGGTAGTACAATAAATGGTAGTAAAATATGGTTTGTAAAATATTGCACAAAAAATGGACGTTGTGCAACTTTTGACACGAGTTGTTTTTTTTAAATTGCACACGGACCAAGGAAACTTAGACTAAGAGGGAACATTGCATGGTAGGCAAAAGATTTCTCTCAATGGACACAATAACCTTTCTCAACATTTTGAACATTCACGTCAGTCAATAGTTTAAAACCAAAATTTTCGTGTAATCGCCCGGAAATTTAGTTTATATTTATCGGCCAAAATATTTTACTTTTTGACTTCCAGTACATTTATAAGTGGTGGGCCGATTAATCGTTAAAATGTTTTTTAATTGTTAACATTTTTAACGATTAATCGAGAAATTAATCGTTAATTTCCATTAATATCCGGCTGATCCCAAATATATATATATATTATATATATATATAAATATATATATATATATATATATATATATATATATATATATATATATATATATATATATAATATATATATATATATATATATATTAGGGATCAGCCGGATATGGTTTTTTATTATTTGCCGATACGGATATGTTGGCCTTAATATTTGCCGAATCCGGATTCCTGATCCGGATATCTCAACATGTATGTGTTAGAGTTAATATGGTGTACTTTACTAATTTATATCTAGTATGTAATACTATTTATTAAACAAATTATTGTCCTACGAATGGAGAGTGTCTGCTTTCCACTTTGTGACATTGTCAAAGTGAACGATGAACATTTTACAATGAATTGAAAGAAACAAACTTGAACTGTGTAATGAGTAACTAGCGAACAGTGTTGTACTGTCTGCGTCGTGTGATGTACAAGAATTCGTGACCTAGAGCCATAATTAAACTGTTCTTTTATTCAGACAGTTTAAGTTTAATATGCTGTTCGTTAACTTAGTTTGTTATCCTATGTAGTAAAGTAATATCTATATTTGTTACTTTTAAACTAAATAAATTTTTCTCGTATTGAAATTGATTTTTTTATTATATTTTGCATGGATTTTAATGATTTCATTATCAACGCTTATTAATTTGTTTATTTTGTTATATATTAATAATTTAATGTATAACTTAATTTGTTACTTAACTTATTTTGTATAATTATAATATTCACAATAGACTTGAGTTTTAAAATTATAAGACTGAATAAGATATAACACGTGTTATAGAGACAAGTACCATTTTTATTTTTAAGTTCGCAAATCAAATCACAATTGCAACTGCCATTTAAAGTTTAACGGAAAAAAACAACAAAAACAAAGAATATAAAATTATTACAATGATATAACTTATATCATATAATTAAAATGTTTAAATGTAAATACTGAATTGAAAGTAGTGGATAATTGACTACTATCAATGTACGAGTCAATGACAAATAAGTTATAAACGAAAGCCAACTCTCAGCCTGTCCCAGTTTCCAAGGCTCCTGTTTAATTATAAAGTTTATAGTTTCTAGTTTAAACTAATAATTACAAATTAAACTTAAAATTAGTATTTTTAACATAAAATTATTATTTTTAACATAAAATTATTCTTTTAACATAAAATTAATATATCAAATATAACAATGAAAATAATTTAATGACATGAGTAAATAAAATAGTTACAAGTTAGTAGTTACTAGTAAGTTGTAATATCGTACAGCAGTTACAGCAGTAGTTGTTACCTTTAAGTTTGTAGTTTGTTTCTTCAGTTTCCAAAATTCGAAAAATTAAATGTTTGTCATACCCAAATTCCTTTTCAAGAGCAATAACATCCCAAGTTTGTTCGGCGACAAGCGAGAACGCTTATATAATTTATCTTCCCCGCTGTGCTGAATGCTCTCTCACTATCCATTCTTGTTAAATCTACTGAATTCTGGTTATTTGTTTTTTCACTTTTTATATAATTGTTTATAAACTTATTAATATTAATTTAATTTGATTTCAAAAATTCTTTACTACATTGATATCCGGATCCGGATCTGCGGTAAGTATTTGCCGTATCCTGATAGTGGGGAAAATCCCGATGACCGGTCCAAATATCCGGCATTCCGGATATTCGGATATATATACTGTATATATATTCATCCACATAATAATAAAATGTTTCCATATTTATACCAATAAAATAATACTACCCCTTTTTGTTAAAAAAAAGTAATTCAAAGTGCTGAATATGTTTTGAAAGTTATAGTTTAAAATAGAAAATGAATAGCTCACACGCTGCCTGTTTTCTGTCTTATGAAAGAAATCGATTTTCATGGGAATTTCAAAATGACGCATTTATTCTTTTGGGAGGTAACTATGTCTTCTTTTTTGTGTGTAAGTAAATTTTTTTAGACGTAATGTCTGTGGAAGATAACATAAGTAGACGAGTTTCTTTTGAACAATGGGGAAAACGCCACATACAATCGTGACATCAAAAAAACGCCACATACAATCGTGACATCAACAAAACGCCACATACAATCGTGACATCAACAAAACGCCATATACAATCGTGATATCAACAAAACGCCACATACAATCGTGACATCAACAAAACGCCACATACAATCGTGACATCAACAAAACGCCACATACAATCGTGACATCAACAATACGCCACATACAATCGTGACATCAACAAAACGCCACATACAATCGTGACATCAACAAAACGCCACATACAATCGTGACATCAACAAAACGCCATATACAATCGTGACATCAACAAAACGCCATATACAATCGTGGCATCAACAAAACGCCACATACAATCGTGACGTCAACAAAACGCCACATACAATCGTGACATCAACAAAACGCCACATACAATCGTGACATCAACAAAACGCCATATACAATCGTGACATCAACAAAACGCCACATACAATCGTGACATCAACAAAACGCCACATACACTCGTGACATCAACAAAACGCCATATACAATCGTGACATCAACAAAACGCCACATACAATCGTGACGACAACAAAACGCCATATACAATCGTGACGTCAACAAAACGCCACATACAATCGTGACGTCAACAAAACGCCACATACAATCGTGACATCAACAAAACGCCACATACAATCGTGACGTCAACAAAACGCCACATACAATCGTGACATCAACAAAACGCCATATACAATCGTGACATCAACAAAACGCCATATACAATTGTGACATCAACAATAGTCAGATGACATCAAGAATTTTTAAATTAAAAGTTAATATTTTTTCCCAAAATTTATGTTTCTATAAGTATAAATTCTTCATCGCCATTTATGGTATACTACGCGCGTCCTATTATATATTTAAAAAAACGACTATTGCAGTTGGTGACAGTTTGTCACGATCTGATGACTTTGGTACAGTTGTCACAAGCTGTGACAGTCAAGACGATACAGTGTGCCTCAAGGTGTTGTCACGATCTGATGACTTTGGTACAGTTGTCACAATCTGTGACAGTCAAGACGATACAGTGTGCCTCAAGGTGTTGTCACGATCTGATGACTTTGGTACAGTTGTCACAATCTGTGACAGTCAAGACGATACAGTGTGCCTCAAGGTGTTGTCACGATCTGATGACTTTGGTACAGTTGTCACAATCTGTGACAGTCAAGACGATACAGTGTGCCTCAAGGTGTTGTCACGATCTGATGACTTTGGTACAGTTGTCACAATCTGTGACAGTCAAGACGATATAGTGTGCCTCAAGGTGTTGTCACGATATATTTTCACGACAGTCATTCTATATGTTCGTTATCTTGATTTGACTCTTGATGCTATGAGGGAAAAAAAATTAAAAAGAAAAACATATTTAGCATCCCCCCAACCCCAAAAAAATAATTTTACGCCTCTCTCTGATGATGAATTTATTGTCACCAATGTAGACTCTGAGGAGCTCAATCAACAATATATTCATTAGTTTTATAGCTGTGCAGCTATAGAACCAGAGACATGTGCTGGGGCCTAGCAGCCCAGATAATGGAGTCTGGGGTAAAATCTCTTGAGGACAATGGTTAGTGATGTTTGGGCTGCCAGGGGTACCCGCAAGGTTGTGACTAAAACTGTACTCAGAAATGTTCGACTCTTTCTTTTATAATAATGACGCTCTAGTCTACCTATGATAATGATGACTCTGTAGTCTTCCAATTTATTTGTAGAAACGCGAACCATACCGAAACAGCAGACGATCTCAATAACTGAAATGGTTTTATTTAGTGTTGTTAAACGATAATCGGAAATGCGATTATCGGTTTTGAAAGCCATAATTGGTTTTAAATTTCCCAAACTGATAATAGAATTTAATTTAATTTAATTTTTAAAAAAATATCATTTCGGTACTGAAAAGTTCAAAAAATATTCGAACAAAATCTATTCCCGCATTGGCTGACATTTTCATCCAATATTGCCGCCAAGGTGTGTTTATTTATAAGTTTTGAACGCTCCGAGCAGTGTGTTTGTAAATTAATTAATTTATTATATTGCGAAAATTGTGACGTCCGTAAGTTCATTTGATGTCCGAAATCTACAAAAATAGACGTCATAAATTCAGTCTCTATTGTCATGATGCAGGCTAGACTTAAAATGCAATTTCCCACTTAACATATTGCGTTAATTCCACCGTTTCCACACCATCTTCGCCAGCCCCTAGAAACCGCTTTGCATGGGGACGACATTTTCTTAATTCAACGAAACCTGTGACGTCATTTCCTTATTCCACATCATATTCGCCTTAAAGGATATATTTCTTTGAAGTCAGTGGAAAACCGATAGTCAGTATAAAATCGCATTTACATAACCGATAATCGGTTTAAAATAAATAAATAAATTTAAAAAAAATAGGCGAAATAAAAACCCTAGTTTTAATTAACGCAACCTCGACCTTGACTTCTAACAACGAGGCATCACCGCTAATCTGGATCGCCTCCCTTAAAATTAGACTACGTCCGCCATCATTGAGGGTGTCATGTGACAACCCCTCCCACCTACCTCCCAACCTTATCGCTATCATGACGTGTAACCTTGTAGACGGTAAAAACAAAATGATATGTCGTCAGTTCCATTCATCACGGCAACTATTGACCTTTTGGGCGGGGCGGAACTGAAATTTATGCGCCCTCACAACTGTTTTAAAGAGGATATTTCCTCCCCCTGACTTGGCCGGGGTTAGTCCCCCCTGACTAGATAATTTGTCTCAGTGACGTATGGGATATGAGATCGCCTTGGCAAGAAATCTGAACATGAATTGAAAGTCAATTTGAGCATTAAGAGCGAACTAATGACGATATCACGTAGAGATTCAAACAGCAAACAACAGAGTAACTTGACCGTGCGGTCACAAGTGAGTTGATGGAGAGATGGGATCACGCATCTGGCATGGGTTCAATTCCTCACAGAAAGTGGTCAATTAAGGATGGATCTTCTTGGAAGAGAAAAATTCAGATGAGGCAGCAATGAGCTATCCAAACTGTCTTTAAAATATTACTTCTTTCTCTCTCTCTCTCTCTCTCTCTCTCTCCGTCTCTCTCTCTGTCTCTGTCTCTCTCTCTCCCTCTCTCTCACTCTCTCTCTCTCTTTCTTTCTATCTCTCTCTCACCCTCTCTTTCTCTCTCTTTCTCTCTCTCTCACTCTCTCTCTCTCTCTCTCTCTCTCTTTCTCTCTCTCTCTCTCTCTCTCTATCTATCTATCTAACGACCTATCTTACCATCTCTTTCTCCTGCTTTTTTCTAAATATATTTAAACAAATCAAATTCACAATCAATACCACAAAATAATAGTAATACTAATAATTTTGTTTTATTTATGTTTTGTTGGCCTGGACTCATCCATCGTTTATCCACTGATTCGTGGATTGGACATTGTTTAAGGGTCTGATAGTCATTTAGTTTTAAGATAGAATTTCGCGTATGTTCAACAGTGGCGAGTCGTATAGACTCGTATGATGTGAGTATGTGTGTTTGTGTTTGTGTAAATGTGAGTGTTTGTGTGTGTTTGTGTGATTGTGTAAATGTTTCTGTTGGTGTGTGTATGCTAAGTTTACATTTGGTAACAAACTTTAGAAATCCAGGAGCCACTTCACTGAGTTCCCACTGACTCTAATTTTAAGGACTTTTTGAAAATAACATCAGACTCGGTGAATTCCCCTGAGTCATGGTTCAATGGAGCTCCGTAATTAGTTCGTTAATCCAATCCGTCTGCCTGTTTGACAAGGTTAGCTGCCAGCCCCAGTCAATGTGACTACGTTCAATTATTGACATGGACGGGGTTTAGCCCTGTGACGTAGCCAGTTCTAGGAATCAACAGAACTCCACCGGGGCATGTTGGACGGCCACTTCTCCGATGCACATCTTTATTAAATGTCACTTTCCATCGTATCAACATTACATCATTCTGGTTTACATCAACAATAACACAGTTTCACAACTTTATTTACTCGAGAACATCCACTTTTTTTTATTAACGACATCTGCAAATCTGAGTTAAAGTGGAAGTAAATAGCAAAATATTCACAAACGAAATCTGTCAATTTGTGTAAACATATGGGGGGGGGATTAACTATTAGACTTACACTTTCGTTGGTGTCTCTATATTTTAAGCACATCATAATCTCTAAATAAATCTTTATTTAAATTAAATTTCCCATTGGATGAATTCTATTTAAGTTAGCGCTGTATTATATATTATAATCTGTGCAGAAATAGACAACAGACTTATCGCCACAATTATCATAGCACGTTCAGAACAGTGGCACAATTATCATAGCACGTTCAGAACAGTGGCACAATTATCATAGCACGTTCAGAACAGTGGCACAATTATCATAGCACGTTCAGAACAGTGGCACAATTATCATAGCACGTTCAGAACAGTGGCACAATTATCATAGCACGTTCAAAACAGTGGCTCAATTGTCTAAAGTGTTCAGAACAGTGGCTCACTTGTCTAAAGTGTTCAGAACAGTGGCTCAATCATCTAAAGTGTTCAGAACAGTGGCTCACTTGTCTAAAGTGTTCAGAACAGTGGCTCACTTGTCTAAAGTGTTCAGAACAGTGGCTCACTTGTCTAAAGTGTTCAGAACAGTGGCTCACTTGTCTAAAGTGTTCAGAACAGTGGCTCACTTGTCTAAAGTGTTCAGAACAGTGGCTCACTTGTCTAAAGTGTTCAGAACAGTGGCTCACTTGTCTAAAGTGTTCAGAACAGTGGCTCACTTGTCTAAAGTGTTCAGAACAGTGGCTCACTTGTCTAAAGTGTTCAGAACAGTGGCTCAATTGTCTAAAGTGTTCAGCATGTCGCTAAATGGGACAATACTTAATTTTTTGATACTGAAATTTAATTCGAATTACATTATGTGATAATAGTAAGTTGAAATAACGCACAATGATTATGTAAGGGTGTATTTATTTCTATCATATGGCTGGCATTCGTCTTTCTTTAAAAGATGGTGGTGCCATTTCCGTGCCATTAACATCATCATAACTATGAATCGTGGACAAGCCACATTTTTGAAAATGTACGGATCCACTGTTTCCCAATAGGCGTATCACCGTTTCCCATGGGTTTGTCATTGTTTCCCATAGGCGTATCCCACAGGAAACTGTTGAGCCACGGAGTTTATCTTAGAAAGCTTAGAAATGTTCATGTTGGAAGTTAAATGTCAAGTTTTATTTTTTTTCATTTAAACTTGTAGTCTGACGTTAAACTTGTAGTCTGACGTTAAACTTGTAGTCTGACGTTAAACTTGTAGACTGACGTTAAACTCGTAGACTGACGTTAAACTCGTAGTCTGACGTTAAACTTGTAGTCTGACGTTAAACTCATAGTCTGACGTTAAACTTGTAGTCTGACGTTAAACTTGTAGACTGACGTTAAACTCGTAGACTGACGTTAAACTCGTAGTCTGACGTTAAACTTGTAGTCTGACGTTAAACTCGTAGTCTGACGTTAAACTTGTAGACTGACGTTAAACTTGTAGTCTGACGTTAAACTCATAGTCTGACGTTAAACTTGTAGTCTGACGTTAAACTTGTAGACTGACGTTAAACTCGTAGACTGACGTTAAACTCGTAGTCTGACGTTAAACTTGTAGTCTGACGTTAAACTCGTAGTCTGACGTTAAACTTGTAGACTGACGTTAAACTTGTAGTCTGACGTTAAACTTGTAGTCTGACGTTAAACTTGTAGACTGACGTTAAACTTGTAGACTGACGTTAAACTTGTAGACTGACGTTAAACTTGTAGTCTGACGTTAAACTTGTAGTCTGACGTTAAACTTGTAGTCTGACGTTAAACTTGAGGATGGGTTGTGCTGTTGCCTATGAGGGGAGTTTGTTAGAGAGTGTCAACTTTTGAGATGTTTACACCCAGACAGACTAAAGCTGGAAGCAATTTCACGGTCTGTGGTTGCGATGTGCTCCATCAAGCGTCAGATTCGCTAAAAAAATTGTTAACCGCTCCTTTTGTTTCACGTTGGTTTTGTTTTCAATAACTGTTTCCTCGGTCTAACAATTTCTAACGGAATGAATCACGTGACATGATTCATACATCACCTTAAAACACAAACTTGGCTTCTTTTTCACAATGCACTCAGTCACCGTACTTTCCTTTATGTTGCACAGAATACAACAAAAGATCCTCATTCATTGCACAGAGTCCCAACTGTCTACCTTGTCTACCCAGCCCCAACATGTAAAATGATTGTGAATCATAAGTAGGCCAAGCCATTCTGCCTGGATATCTTGGCGTTGAACTCAAATCTTCGTCTGTGTTTCTTTGTTTACATAGACAGCTGTCAGTTAGATGCATCGTCCGGATTAAAGCAGATTATTTGGAGAAGCAAAACACGGGAGATAAATACTCATCCAATTACGTCATTTCAAAATACAAAATTAACAATTCGTTCCGGTAAGTAAGTTAAGATAGAAGCAACGGGTTCGAATCCTCCGAGACGCGGATCACTTGTTAAACCTCGACGCGCGGTTTCCAGTTGGAAAATTTGAAAAAAAAGTGAAGTTTCTATTAGTATCCAGGGGGAAAAGTGTACGGTTTTATACGGTAACTCATAGAGATCATAGGTCTCTTTAAATCTGCTGGCTGTGTGGGGAAAACAACGAACGCAAACATTATGTCCTGTAGAGCACAGTAATTGGTTGTACTTTCAAAATTTAATAAACATTTATTAGACTCATTGGGTTTGTTGGGAAAACTCATTCTATTTGTATCTTTATGCAAGTTTGTTTAAAAATGTTTGCCTAATTGTGTTCGCTGGAAAAAGACAACTCAATCCAACTTTCTCTATAGGCAAATTTATATAAATATGTTTGCCTAATTAAGTTTTTTTTGGAAAAACTCAAACTTCTTTCTATATAATCACATTTTTATAAGAAAGTTTCCCTTACTGCGTCAGTTAGAATAAAGTTCATGTAATTTCCCAGATTCGAGTTTATAAACTAAATTAAAATGACATAATTTCTGGCAAGCTAATGACTCTAATGGGGGATGTAGCCCAACATTCATGCAAGTGTAAAATAAAAAAAGGGTCAGGGGGGGGGGACATTCACTTTACCTTTTAACTCGGGCTGATACTGATTTTTTTTATTTTAAAAAAAAATTGTTCGATTAATCGGAGAAAAATTAAACGATTAATCGATTAATTTCCATTAATTATATTTTTATAAAGCATACATAGATCCTGTTTAGTTGCGATTTATTAATTCGCGAAATCGGTTAATTCGCGGTAATTACATGGCTCTCAAATTTTGTGACATAACACAGGAAAATAAATTCTGCTA